>JAAEAF010004044.1:0-114250 GCA_011037195.1 Triatoma infestans | reverse complement strand
ACAATTAAAAAGACCAGTCAGTGTATTAACTGAATTTGCTCTGTGCAAGTCTGTGTTATCACACTGTCTGGCAAACGCATCCTGAAGATGGGCGAACGCCCGAAACTGGGCGATGAGCACAAAATGAAGCAGGCTACCATGGAAAATGTCTCTAATAATTAATATGGTTCAAATAAATAAATAAAAAAAAAACTTTCTAACAGGTGTTCTAATAAGTTCAGCGGAACCAACCACCACAATGAACCATATTAAGCTGGGAGTTTTGGTTTCTAACTTGTTGATTAAAATCAATTTTTTTGCTCTGTGACTTTTCTTTCCAAATTTAGAATAATATAATTTTATCAATGGTTTTCATAGCATAGTTACAATTTTAAACAAGAAAACTTATTAAATTTGTTGTTGAAATAATGAATTAAAAATTATGAAAAAAGGCAAAAACATTTATTCATCATCATCCTGAGCTCAACAATCCATTACTGGATCCTGGCTGCCTCAAGAGTCGCCCACCACTCCACTCTATCCCGGCGGACCGCCCACCAATTCCTGATACCCAGAGATCTGGCATAGCCACTCACACCATCCAGCCATCTCAACTTCAGTCTTCCCACTTGCCTTTTACCAGCTGGTTCTACGCTAAAGAGCTTTTTTGGGGGTAAGGCATAGCTAACCCCACAAGGTTGTGCCTCATAGTTGTTTTTTTCTCTTTGACCGGTCCATATATCTTTCGGAATACTTTTCTCTCGAAAACTGATAGTTTTCTCGCTATAGCTTTAGGCAATGACTTTGTTTCTGACTCATATGTCAGGACAGGTCGTATGAGGACATTGTAGAGAAGCAGCTTTGTAGATCGCGATAGCAAATGGTTTTTCATATAATTCAGGTGTCCATAGTAGCACACTTTCATTACACATTTATTGAACCTTTTTAAGTTTTACGTTTAGTATAGTATAAACAAATTGTAAGACAATAAAAATATGAAAAATATTCTTTGAAAGAATCAAAGTGTAATAGGATCCAAAGAGAGGATCTATAGCAGAGAAAGAGAGACAAAAATGATAGGATCACTCTCTCGGATCAGAGTGGGAGAAACTGCATAAATACAGTGACGGGAGATAGATATACAACAGAGTTCACTCGCCAGTCACAACGTGTCATTTACCTCACCCAGTCTAGTAACCTCTACCATTTTAGTATAAAGTCCAGGCAGTCAGTGTCACTTCTTATATTATATAGTGTTCAGCCATATTTAGTTTGTACATTCAAAACAAACCATTTTCTCCCATTCAACATACTCATTATAAAAGTTTGAGTCAAATAAGTGAGTATAATTAAAAATTTACTCACTTCAATAAACAAACATCATATGCAGGAAGTTTAAAATGTTTTACAATTCGCTTAACCTAGATCGCAGTTAAAGTGAATTGGCCGGAATACACATTTAAGTCATTTAAGTTAAAAAATGTATTATATTGTTAGTGATAGAATCTTGCATGATCTAAACTTTTCAGTAATCTGAAACTATTTCTATGAAGATGTTCAAAAATAAAAAATTTTTGAAACTAGAAATATTTCTTAGTTTAGCGGCATTTAATTTGTTTTCTTTGAACAAAAAATTACAAATTTCTAGAACCAATGCATAAACATGCTATTTATTATACACTATTTTCTAATGTCTAATCATAATTTATAATAATTGTACTTTGTCATTAAACACACACGCACTCATAGTATCATAACCTTCCCACATATATACAACCAACAAGTGTGAGTGTAACAGAAACATTACGTTGAAGTAGAACTCTCTACACGAACTTGGTGAATTTGCTCTGACGATGGATGAAAATTCGAAACCAGTCAGGAACGATATAAAATATGCATGTTACGATAGATAAAATACCAGATGTTATCCAGCATTGCAGACCCATCCACATATTTTTTATCCTAGAATCTAATATTTGGCCAATACGCTCCAATTGGTAGGTTCACAAAAACTCTCCACCCTGTTGTAGTATATGGGATAACATTTTACTACGACCCGCAACTTCTTGCCTTTACTCTCTTTCCCCGGCCCTACATTATGGGATGTCGCACAAAGGCTCCTGTGCGATTAGAGTACAAGCAGCGCCTCCAGTGTTGGAGAGTTCTACAACAAACATTCTTCTTAACCAACTAGAGGTTTTTCACAAATCATCTAAGAGAAACAGTTCATAATAAGAATATTATCTTTTATCTAAGGAAGTCCATGCGCGAATGACCAGCCGCCATTGATTTATAAATACACCTAGTCCAGGACCCAAAACTTGGACAATTTACAAGACAACTTATGAAGGCTCAAAGAAGAATTTCTCAGTTTGGAGTTTTGGAATTTATTTTCAATATTTTGGTGGATTCGTTTTTTAAAAGAAACTACATCAGTTTTTTTCTGTGAAAGTTTCGATTAATATAATATAACATCATCAGGGCTCAAAAAAAACTCTTACAATCATCTTCTAATTTTTGATGATTCTGTGTTTTTGATTATTCTATACTATTTTATGAAATGTTTCATTTCATATGTTTCATTTGCATTTCATACTTTGTTCAAAAGAACGCACTTTTAGAAAAAAAAAATCGTCGTTACAATTTACTTGGACGTTGTTCACCCTTATATATTCTGAAGAAATATTCTTTAATAAACTTCATTTTAAATTTAATAACAACATTTTTCTATTGTCTAAAAAAAACGCAACCACCAACTACCCTCCATGATGAAGCGTATTCTCAATAAAGGCGATTTTTTTTTTAACCAATGACACTATCACAGTGCGGAGTCACTAATGTTTTGCAAGACATGGCCGCAAAAGCCTGAAAAATCATACAGTCTCCTTAGCCTAAGATATATTTTTTTAATGTCCGCATATATGTCGATAGAAATCAGCTGATAATTTCGTTTGCTCCATCAAAACTGCTATAGATCAGTTCTCTCTATAGAGCTTATTAATTTCTATTTCATAAATCCGGAGTTCTTTTCCAATTTATTCGAAGTAACTGGTTGATATGAGTTTCACATATCTTTGTATTATTTTATTCTGAAGAACCGGTGCGCTTTAAAGGGATGTAATGAGTCTACATGAAAACAAGTTTGGGGGGGGCATTTCTTTTTTGCCCATGGATAAAGGAGGAGCATACATACATTGTAATCTAAACAAATTAGGGGTGTGGTCTAGTATATATTATGATATTAATTCTTGAATTAGGTCTCCGCAAAAAGCTAGCTTTACTACATAGTCTCCTTGAAATATCTCTTTTCTACACTTTGATCTTAGCCAAAAGGCCGAGAAGGAATACTGTGGTCAGAACGACTTAAATGTGAACGTTCAGAAAACCAAGGTGCTGAGAGTCTGCAAAAGTACTGGTAGGAGAGGTAATATACCGTTTTGGTATAAAGGTCAAGTTGTTGATAGCGTTAACTGTTATGTTTACCTTCCTTTTGCTGGTTCCTCCGTGTTTTAGCAGGCAGCCGATTATGTGTACAAGAAAACTAATATGGCAGTTGGCTCGGCATGGTCACTCCTCGGCAGGTCCAAGGTAAATTCCTGGGAGGCCCAGACCCGTGTTTTTGAATCACTCGTCAAAAGCGTACTAATGTACGGTGCATCCATATGGAGCCTACGTTAGCTATTTTAAGAGATGGTTGGGTTTGTACGTTCCATCCCCTAATTTGCCATAAGACTTGAAACGGGCACTTTCCCTATGACAAGAGATGTTTTAAAATCGGTATTGGGATGGCTTAAGCTTATAGGAGAAATGGATGACTCGAGATTACCTAAGATATGTTTTAAAAGGTTATTTTAGAAATCCATGAACAGAATAAAAAAAAGTTCTATCAGGTATAACTGGGTTACCCAAGTCGAACAACTTTTTGAGAATAGTGGTGGATAATTAATGTGGTGGATTTTAGACGCCCGGAGACTTTTACACGCAGTACGATTGCGTCAGCGGTGAAGCTGGCTGAATCCTATTGTCATCTTGTTTCTCTTGCCAGCTCTAGGTTCAGCAAGTTTTACGATTTCTCAATGGTGATGGATGTTGGCCCCCAGAGATAGTGGAGTTCCTTTTAAATTGCCCCGCCTATTTGTTCAGATCAGATTAGCTGGGGTGCACATAATAAGGATATCGGCAGGGGGGGAAACCACACCATCTTGACCACCCTTAGAGAAGAGTTTATGATATCCACCGATGCGAATGAGAGTGAAGCCATTAAAACAATATTAAATGTTCGTAACGAATTAGATAAGAATAAAATTATCAATTTTATTTGTAAACTGTTAAGCTTAAGAGAAAGTACACTACTCTTGTAACCAGTTTGCTGTAATACAATAAATTGAATTGAATTGAAATATCTCTTTTCTGTTTCACCTCCTCGAAATTGACTTCTCTCTTTTACTTCTAAATGGAAACATTGACTCCTTTACTGGTAGTCCTAAGACCTTTGTCGGTTTACATACATTGAGATACTCAATTCGTGGGCAATGGTGCAATTATCTTCTTAAATCTATGATCCATTTAAAAAAAAAACACTGGCCTATAAAAAAGCTGTTTCCGAGTACTTTTTTTCTGTACTCGTTTTCTTTCTATCTCAGAGCATGCAGGTTCGGTCTGAGTCCGAGTAGTTAGATAGGCAACCGATGATTCATAAATTATTGCTGGCATTTTTTATATCAGTTTCTCTCAACATGATGGACTCATTGTACTTAATTCTTGAATCTGAATTATTCCTAAAAAAAAAGTTCCGATATAAAATTAAAGATCTCTTACTTAATTTAATACCAAGTTTATGACTGGTGGCTAGCGCACTCGCCTTTCGTGTGAGAATTTCAGGATTCGATTTCCATGAGGGCAAAGTCGGTGTTGATCCAGCACCGTGATAAAAAATGGAAGCTACAGTTAGTAGCGCCCTAGGTATCGAAGGCCGAAACCAAACCGCGTGGAAACTGTGGCGTGCTTACCATACGCTCTCCTATTCAAATCGCCTTCTGGCAAGCCTTTAGGTTAATTCAAAGATGAAAGATTCAGAATTAAATGCAAATCATTCCGGACTTTGTGTTAGACTTACTGCTTGCAAAGTTATATTATAAAAACTTGGATTTGACATAATTGGGTAAATTTCTACACCAGTCATTTTCAATTTATTATAGAACAAAGATTAGCGTTGTTGATTCTTGTTATTTCTAGATTAACAATAATTTTAAGACAAATTATTTAAACAGAATCACATTGAGTTTATTCCCCTCAGTTCAAGTGAGAAAGTTTTTTGGAGTAGGGACACCCTCCCTCTAGAAAAAGAAAAAAGAAAATTACGGTTATTCAGGTGAAGGCTATTTAGTAATAAACAATAGTGAGGAGGTTATTGTATTCAGAAGGTTATTGTGAAGTATGGACAAGAGGAATGAAGAGGGATGAAAGGTTCGTCCCCCCACTTAAATTACTTGCAAACTAACTGTTCATTAATTGTGTTATATGTCGCCCAGCCCCCTCTCCCTTTACTTCTTTATGACTATCTAAATAAATAATAATAATAATACTGTATATATATATATATATATATATACAACAAAATTATATAGTTCTAAGGTTTTCTTTTAACCAACATTAAAACATTCTATTAGTTAATTCCTTACAATCTCCTTTGTTAAATTATCACAATGTACTTCAATAATAGTTTCTATACCCTGGGAATTTTTTTATTAAATTATTTGTGATTTCAACGCAAATTGTAATGAAAATGATAAGCGTTAACTTATTTCTGCTTAATTTAATTTAAATACAATCTATTTTTCATGAACTTTAAAGAGGTTAAATATAAATAAATCACTTAGATATTATGTAGATCATTAGAACTTTGGTTTCGTTTTTTTTGGTTCGATTCTTTTAAACATTTTGAAGAAAAATACGATTACAGAATTTTCTACTTTAGTCTGTTCATTCATGGTGTCCCATACTTGGGAAATTATGTTTTCTATCTATGTCCGCGTATAACCCTCCTAATTAGGACTGTTTTTTTTTTTTGTGGTTTTGTCTGAGTGATGTAGTTTCATTCAAAGAAGCTGTTTTCTCCATTTTTGGAGTTTACCTACTGCGTCTTCTTTTCAAAGACCATAACCCTATTATGGTATCAGTAGCAACATCTCTCTATCTTCTTCTTGGTCTTCACTCTTTCTTTTTATTTTCTCAGAAACCATCCAATTAATGTCCAAACTAAGTATTTAATCTTTTTTTACGTCTGTCTTCTAATATTTCAAATTTTTCACTTAAACCCCACGGGATATTCACACGTCTTCTTCAATAGTCCATATCAGTTGATAACAGATTTTTCCATCCTTTTTTTTTACAAGGGTCATTCAATAAGTAACGAGACATATCGCTGTAGCTCAGAAACGGTTTGTTTAATCAATATAATAGTTGCAGAGCGTCAAGTTGGCATCCTTATACTTAGTTTCTCATCAGCTGTACGAGAGTATTTGGTAAGCATAACCTCAATTATACTCAGTTAACAATTGCGAGTCCGCTTGAACGTGGTACCTCAGAAAAACAACGCTCAGTGATTAGATTTTTAGTTGCACAATCAAAGGTAGTGAAATCCACGAAAGAATGATGAAAGTATACACGGGAATAATTGTTTGAAGCGTTCGATCGTTTACAAATGGGTAGGACAGTTTAAAAGTGGCCGTGTAAGTGACTCTTACGAGCAACGAAGTGGACGACCGGTTGAAGTTGCAATTTCCTCCCTCGAATCTCGCATTAACGCGTTAATTCAGGACAACAGGCGTATTGCACTGATAGCTGAAGAAGTGCACGCGAATGTTGGAACTGTCCATAACATTATTCAGAATAAGCTGCAGTACAAGAAAACTTGTGCGAGATGGGTTCCAAGACAATTTACGGGCGCCCACAAAGAAACCAGGTTTCAAATCAGTCAAAGTAGGGTGGGAGATCCTTCCACATCCCTCCTACAGCACCTACCTCGCCCCATCGGATTTCCATTTGTTTGGGACCCCTTAAAGATGCTCTACGTGGGAAACCTTTTCAATCCAATGAAGAAGTTAAAAATCAGGTGCAAAAGTGGCTTCGAGATCAATCCAAAGAATTTTATGCGAGATGCATATCCAAATTAGAAGAACGTTGGGACAAGTGTATAAATGTTGCTGGAGACTATATTGAAAAGTAGCCAAAGTTTTGTATTGATTAAATACATCTTTTTTGAACTGCAACGATTTGTTCGTTACTTATTGAATGACCCCGGTATAATATGGTTTTACACCGTACAACACCTATACTTTCCAAAAATATTGCTTTATATTAGACGTTTGGTATATTTTGACCAATGATACTTTTCCCTTCGTTTTCCTTTCAGTTTACATCTCTCCTTGAATCTCCTTTACGCTCGACTATGGATCCTAGATATTTGAAAGTGAAGACTACCTTCAACTCACTAGCCTGTAGAGCTGTATTTTATCAGGATTTTGAGTTAGATGTTTAGTTTTTACTGGGGTTTCTAGTTAATCCCCGGCACTTATAATCATCATCTAATTTCCGCACCATATAGTTTGCATCTTTTACATCTTGAGCTACCACTCAAGAGATAATACAGGGTGTATTAACTGAATTTATTCTGTGCAAGTCCATGTTATCACACTGTTTTGACTAAAAAAAAAAAACATCCTGATGATGGGCGAACGCACGAAGCCGGTCGATGACCACAAAAAGATGCAGGCTATCAAGGAAAATATTTCTGATGCTTTCCAGTTCTACAGAACCAACCACAACAATTCCTTAATTGTTTTATTCCTTTATTCAATAAAGTAACAGTATCTAATAAAAAATTAGTTATCCAATTATTAATTATATGAATTAACTTATTTATTAAAAAAACAAACAAAGAAAATTCTTTGTTTATGAGTGTCTATGGTGTACGTTTGTGTTCTGTTTTTTGTTGTTTTTTTACCAGAGGTCCTGACACTGAAGTTTCCCATCAAATACGTCAACATGTCTCTTTTTTTTTTTATTTCAGCTTTTTCCACAATTTTCTGGGAATATAGAAAAAGTTTGTTTTCTTTGTAAATGCAAATAAAGATTCTGTTGAATTGATTCAAAAGAATAAATATAAAATATCTTATATATAAATGTAGTTCAATATTTAATTATAATTATTAGTCCACTTAAGAATTTTTAAATGTAAATAATTAAAAATATTTTCTGTTTGTTTGTTTTTTCCTTGGCACTACGGCCCTTGTAGGACCTTGGCCTCCTTAAGCAGATTAGCCCAGCCCTCTTGATCTACTACCTTTCTTCTCCATTGGTGAAACTGCATTTTTTGGAGGTCATCCTCCACATCTTGTAGCCAACGGATTCGCGGTCTACCTTGCGGTCTTTTCCCTCCAAGATGTCCTTCAAAAGCTTTTCGTGGGCTTCTACCACGATCCATTCTTTCTAGGTGCCCCAGCCATCTCAGTCTTCCAACTTTAATAGCGGTCACCAGGTCTACATTCTTATAAAGCTCCTTTAGCTCGGTGTTCCTTCTACATCTGAAGACTCCATTGTCAACTACAGGTCCGTAGATCGTTCTAAGGACCTTCATTTCCCAGCAATTTAGCCTATTTTCATCAGCCACCGTCAGCGCCCACGTTTCCGAGGCATACATAACAACCGGTCTTATAATCGTTTTATAAATGACCGCTTTGGCCTGCCTGGACAAGTTTTTGTGCCGAAACGTTTATTTTAGCATGCCCAGGCATCTATTCCCAGCTGCTATTCTGCTCTTAACATCGTGGCTCACCTCGTTCTTGGATGTAAGGGTAGCTCCCAAATATTTAAATTCCCTCACTCCTTTGAAACGGTGTTGCCCCACTTGTAGCTCTCTAAATTGCCTGGCTCTTTTCGTAGTCACCATATACTTGGTTTTTTGAGCGTTTACAATCAGTCCATTCTCTGCAGCGTTTTCCTCTAGATCCATAAAGGATGATTTTAGTGACGCTGCGGACCAAGCTATAAGTGCTATGTCATCCGCATAGGCGAGACACTGCACTAGGCGATTGTATATATTGCCACCGGATAGTGACAACGTATTTCTTATCACCACTTCCAGCACCAAATTAAAAAGAACCGGTGACATTGGATCTCCTTGTCTTAGGCCCACGTTTACGGGAAACTTCTGGGATAAATTATTTTGCACTACTACCTTGGATACAGTGCCTGTCAGCCATCATATTAATCAAATCTAATCACCTTCGCAAGGAGATTAAGGTTCAGCAAGCACCTAATGAGTCCAAAGCGCGATATAGTGTCGTAAGCCATTTTAAAATCCACAAATAACTGGTGGAGGTCTAAGTTGTTTTCGTAGAATTTTTCAAGCACTGTCCGCATGGTGAATATATGATCTGTTGTCGACCTTCCCTTCCTAAACCCACTCTGATAGTCTCAAAATGTTTATGTGTTAATTGTAAATATTTAATATTGTGAAGCTTACGTTTTTCTTATAAGAATTATTACATATTACAGCCTAGATTTCACAATATAACTGTAATTTCTAAAACAGCCTAATTTCTTATTCAAATTTGCATTCTTTCAACCTTGTACTGATTTTCAAATAGATGATATCTTTCTAGGTAAACAAATTTTAATATTAGTTTAAAATATTTTTCACAAAAAAAAAAAATAATCAAAGTTATGTTTTTACATTTATGTTAATATAATAAACAATCCAGTTTACAAAGTTGTATACAAAGTTGCAAATATATACAATACAATACAGTATATTATATTGTATTTTACAGACATATAGACAACACAGGCTTTTAACTATAAAAAGCATTATACAGAACCTATAAACTGTCTTGAATATATAGTTAACGATTTCTTTTTTTTTTGATCATATAAATAATATTTATTGTTGACCAGTTTTTCATAGTTATATGGTTTTAGTATATTTTTGTATGGTAACGTGTGGGTAGATATGTAATATAATAATAATAATGGTATGTAATAAATAATACGAAAGATTTGTATTTACTAATATATTAACAACATTGTCAAATTTTTCTATTAATTTAATATATTCATTTAATTAAAAGAGATAGATTAAATATGTAAAACAAACCGGTCGACATTTTTTTTTTTAAAAACAAAATAAAAAATGAACATTTTGTCTAAAGATTTACTTTTAGTTACATTAATATTGCACTTCTTAAATGTTAGTGTAGGTTTAATGTTTTTGTTGCGTTCATTATTGTTTTACAGTGTTTATAAGGTTTTAGGAGGCTGCCTGAATGTGACTTACATTGTAGGCCAATCAGAAAGCACTTCTATTAATCCCCATCAAAACATAATAATAGCAGTTTAGAGTTTAAGCCCGATGACGAAAATTCCCACTTAGAATCTTCTAACATAAATTTTACCCAAAAAAATGTTTTAAAAGAAACTGAAACTGACAGTTTTAATCTTTCAAGTTTTAGCACTCATTTCCATATACAACGC
Organism: Triatoma infestans; assembly: GCA_011037195.1. NCBI lineage: Eukaryota > Metazoa > Arthropoda > Insecta > Hemiptera > Reduviidae > Triatoma > Triatoma infestans. Next base: position 103,738 of record JAAEAF010004044.1, on the reverse strand, counting down.
GATTCTCCGAACCACTGTTATGTGATTGGTGATATAGTGTGTTTGTGTGCTGGTAGATTGTGTAGCACGAACGGTTTAGTAAAAGGGGCTTGTGAGTATATATGTTTAAGAAAGAAGTATTAGTAATAAGAAAGCAGTAACAATAAATAAATAAGTAGTAATTAACAATAAATATATTCTATTAAAATAATAACTACAAGTTATTTGCAAAGGAAATATAAACTTATTAATATATTGTGAAACTGTCACTGGCACTGAGTTTTAGATAGCGATTCCTGAAGCAAGTGTTCTGGCTTGGAAGCAGAATTCAGACTGTCTTGAAGGAATGCCCTCTCTAACGGGGGGGATTTTCTCTTACAAAACAGTTGGCCAAGTGGCATTGTTATTTTCCTAACGGATTCCTATGCTTTTGTCTCTTTAACAACAATGACCTTAAATTATAGTACCTGACTCTAAAATACATTATTTTTGCCAAAATTATTTCATTTAAAATATTTTTCAAAACTATTTATTTTTGCATTTCTTCTTCCACTACACCACCTATTTCCCTATACTTTGGAAGTTTTCTATTATTCGTCCCATTCTAAAGCCCTAAAAAACCTCAACACCTACCCTCATCCTACCGTCCCATTAGCTTATTCTCTGTTCTGGCCAAAATATTTGAAAAACACATCCTTAAACATATCCTACCAATCCTTGAAGTTTCCAATGTTATCCTCAGACTATCAGTTTTGATTTAGACGCCACCATTCTACCATACAACAAACTCACCCGCGTTGTAGACACCATTGCATCCTCGCTTAAGAAGAAGGAGTGCTGTTCGGGGGATTTGCTAGATGTGAAGCAGGCCTTCGATCGAGTATGGCACCCCGGGCTGCTCTAGAAACTTAAGGGCATCCTTCCAGCCACTTATTATCTTTCCTAAAGTCTTACTTATCCGATAGGTGTTTTCAAGAACAAATAGGATCAACTTTCTCTCCTTTCAATCATACCGAAGCAGAAGTGCTGCAAGGCAGCATTTAGGTCCTATCCTTTATTCAGTATGCACTGCAGACATCCCAACACTTCCTAATACCATCCTTCTCACCTGTACAGGATGATACTGATTTCCTGACTTCCAATAATGATCCCTTAACAGCCCATAGAAATCTACAAACCCACCTCTCCTCCCTAGAAAATTGGTTCAAAAAATGGGTCATTAAACTTAATGAAAAGTCCCAGAACATTACCTTCAATCTATGTCGCATTACTCTTCCCCCAGACTACTACAGCTCAATTCCCTTACCAGTGGTCAACGTTGCTCGCTATGTTGGGCTTTAATTAGACCGAAGACTTACATGGAATCCTCATACAAGACTTAGAAGAATAGGACTAAACAGATGCTTTCGACAACTCTAAAAGACTACTGGACAACAGATCTAAACTCTCCCTAGACCACAAAAGACTAATTTATACATCTCTTTTAAAGCCTATCTGGGCGTACGGAATAGGACTATGAAGTTCAACCAAACGATCAAATCTCTAAAGACTCCAATCTCTACAATCCAGAATCCTCCGTAACATTGTAAACGCTCCTGTTTTACGTCTCCAACCGAAACATACATACTGATCTTAATATACCGTTCATTGCTCAAAGTCGCCCAAACCCGTTACAGGAAATTCCATATTAACCTACAGACCCACATATACCCTTTAATTCAATACCTATCTTCCCGAACACTTCCTAATAACCCTCCTAGACGTCTTAAAAGACAATGGCCTCGTGATCTCCTCTCAAGTGAAGAGAGTCAACAGTGATTTTGTATAGTTTTGGAGTGTTACCATTGGGTAGCTTCCCCAGTCATTTTGTATGTATTTTCTTTGTATGATTGTTACTTATAGCGCTATCGCGCTGATTGTAGCATGAATAAAGATTAAAAAAAAAAAAAAGTTTTAGCAGTATTGCCTTGGTGTCTTCCTGGACATTGCTCAGGCGTTTCACTTGTAGGTTTGCTATGAAAAGCCTCCACCTACTACATAATCCTAAAATCCTACCTGTCACTGATCGTTCCTTCTCGATTCGTTCTGGCTCTTCCTAGTTCTTCTATCTTTCCAATTCATGCTGATGTTCCTCCCCAAGGCAGTGTCCTTGCTCCTCTGCTATATTATATTTTCTATACTGCAGATATCTCTTCCCACCCGGAAACAATCCAACATTTCTATGCTGATGACACATGTGTTATTGCTCCAAATCCCGATCCCATATCATCTCTCTACAAGAGTGGCTTATCAGGTGGTGGTGAATAAGGGTCAATCTCACAAAAAGCAAATGCATATTATTCACCTTCTGACGCGCTACTCTCCCGCCCTTCATGCCGAATACTTAGGACTTTATCTAGACAAAAGACTCATTTGGAATCCGCATTCAAGATTAAAAAGACTTGAACTAAACAGATAATATAAACTTATCTCTATTCTATTTAATGGTACTTAAATACTGTGAAGTTAGCCAAGAATTAATGCTCTTGAAATTTGAACTGAGACATCTTCTTCAGCTGATATCACCGAAATATAAATTTTCTTGAAACAAATGTGTGGAATAATGATGATAGCTTTTAAGAAAAGCATTGTAACCGTTCTAAAAAAAAATTACGACAAAAAAAAGCTCAGTAAAGTCTAAGTTTCGGTTGACGGATTATGATCGAAACCTTCCTATCATATTCCATGGTGTACCAAAATGGATTATCAATTTTGAAAATTTAGCATGACCCATAATTCTTCTTATCGCAATAAGCGAATAAGAAAATGTAAAAAGTAATAAACATTAGTTTCAGTAAAAAAAAAAAATTATTTTCAAATTTAAAATTGGAAAAAATTAAACAAAAATAAAAAGTTTATTAACAGCACATATCATCATTATATCGACAAGTCAACCATGAATAATCGCTGTAATATATACAGCAGAAATAACTATAATAGTTTAATTTAAATGTACATCAACAATGCGACCTAGCTGTCTATTCAATAATTTAATATAAAATAAATCATTATCCTATATGTAAAAAATAGATTTTTGGAGTGATTTCGAGATCTCGATGTTCTTTCGTCATTCTGACAGGTCTTTTTTCCTTTATGAATTGTTAGAATTTGTTCTTTTAGAATTAAATTTTCGAGAAATGAACCCGGCCCCACACAATTCGAGAAAAATTTATTATTATATCATTTATTACTTTGATAAAAAAAAAAAACTTTGGAAAGTAAAGCAAAGTGCCTAAAAAAATATTTGGTATGTATGTATGTATATATTAAATAATTATTAACATTAACAAGGATTCTAGTTAAATAAAAATTAAATATATGAGGGAAAAGAAAAGACGATAGACTTTTAATTTATTGAAGATATTGTCTATATCCACAATAGAGTGAAGGGGGTTGTCGTCCCCTGCATCAGAGAGCTTGTACCAGCGAGAATCCAGCAGGTATCCCAGCCAAACACCACGAACAACCCTTAATAAACGCTAAACATGGGATTCTAGAAATAATGCAACTACTTGGGCTGAGCACACTCCCCAGGGCAGATTTCAACTTCTAGCTGCATATACGTCCGCTTTTACATACGGTTACAAATAGATATACAAGAAAATCTCAATAAGTCTTCTGTGTTGACTAGGCATTTCGTTTTGTTGTGGTGGTTGGTTCCGCAGAGCTGGACCAACCGGTTGGACGACAACCCCCTTCACTCTATTGTGGATATAGACAATATCTTCAATAAATTAAAGAGAGTTAGTGTGAAACTAAGTCTCTGTACGAGTCTGTGTTGGCACACTGTCTGAAGAACGCATCCTGAAGATGGGCGAACGCCCGAAACCGGTCGATGACCACAAAATGAAGCAGGCTACCACGGAAAATGTCTCTGATTTCGTTTTGTCTTTATAGCTACAAATTTTCTACACCTGCGATTTCCAAAGTATGTATCGCACCCCCTTGTGTGATAGGGAAAACTCATTGGCCGATTTGGACACTTTAAATATTGAACACAACAGAGTAGTTTACAAATACAGAACTGCGGTTTTTTTTGACTTATTGTGATGTTCCACGAACAATTTGTTACAAACTGTCTCTGGTTAGAATATTAAACCAAATTGGTGCAATTAGGTTTTGTTTGTTTTTTTGTCTTCGTCTAGGTCGTTAGCAACTATGTCATACCGGCTTCTGGCAGCCCAAAAAAGTTTTTGGAATAAGGGCATTGTTTCAATTTAGACAGTCCTTATTACTATTAGTTCTGATTATGGAAAATTCTTCTCGACCGTTATTATATGGAGGAAAAGGTTTAACAATTTTAAAAACTTATGCATACATTTGGAAAACATCACTATTCTCCGTGATGATGTGTTGTTCTCAACTTTTTATTTTCCAAATTTGTACATAAGTTTTTAAAATTGTTATGTTTTGAAGATTATTTAACAGTTTTTTTTTTTTTTAATGCCTTGAAAAAGACAATATATTTGTCGAAACGTTGGCAAAAATTTAAATTTTCTTATTTAAAAAAAAAAGACCGAATCTCACAATCCTTTTCCTTCATTTGTTCTGATGTCGTTTAGTAGCCATAGCCAGAATGATTTCTTCTAGAGCAGCATCCGCCTCTGCCTAACGCTGTTGCAATTAGCTATTTGTAATTGCATAATAATCGCAAATAAAATATATTTTCTTAATTTAATATTTAACTATTAGATGCTCTTATTATTCGGTTTAATATTTACTTTATTAAAGAAAAAAAAACAGCAAACGTTTATACGCATTTAGATTCGAAAAATAGCCATTTTCTTTTAAAACCAAAAATATCTAAAAGAAGTGAGATCTTAGCAAAAATACGAATATTCAAATATTTTTTTTACAAGAGACTGCATTAGTGAATCGTTGTTTTCAAAAATATTCTTTTCGAATTTAGTTTCAAAAATTTTAAGAACCTAATTTCACTCTCCGATCATATTATCGTACTATTTCCTGGTACGATACCAACAAGTGACATATTGAAGATGGGCTAAGGGCCCATTGATAATTACAAACCAATTGATGAATAGAAAACGAAGCAGTTTATCAAGGAAAATATTTTGGGAAGCCCCGCTCTAAACATCGACAATCCAAATTCTGCCTAATTTCTAAGAGTATTCTGGTATCATGCCTTCCTGCAAGAAATTCTCATTTTTCTTCTCTTAAGTACAGAAATTATTGGTTTGCAACACAATGATGGTTTTGGGCATCGTTTCATATAGATAGATAGATACTTTATTCATACAGCACCAAAGTGTCAAAAAAAGAAAAGTTGCAATCAATTACAGAGGTTCTCGTTTATGGAGTAATAATTTTTATTTAGTAAATATTTTTTAAGCTCCTTTTTAAATTTATTTTTTGACAGGCTCACTTGGAGCAAAGACTCGGGCAAACAATTATAGATTTTAGCGGCCATATATAGTGGGCTTTTTCCAACTTTCGAAGTCCAATGTGCACGCACCTCCAATAAGTTGTTTTGCCTTGTCGTAATGTTATGTAGCTCCCCTCTACGCCGGAACTTATTTGGATGTTCTAGTACAAATACGGCACATTTAAGGATATAGCAGCAGGGTAGTGTTAGAAAGCCTAATCGCGGAAATAGTTCGCGACAACTTGTATCCTTTCTAACCTTGCATATTATTCTAACTACCTTCTTCTGATATTTAAACACATTCACCGCTAGTGGTGCGCTCCCCCACAACATTATGCCATAAGTCATGACTGAATAGAACAGCGCATAGTAAGCCGTCTTCAGTCCTTCAATGCTCAGTACGTCAGTCAGTCGTCTCATCAAATAGCTGGTTTGACACTCCCTGATTTGTAAATATACTTTAATTTCCAGCCTAAAATTTGCCATTTATAGAGGTATAAGGTATGATATTTATGTACAGATCATCAGGAATACTTTCTGTGAAAGCCTGCTTCTTTTTTTTTTGGTGGTCATCGACCGATTTCGGGCGTTCGCCCATCATCCGGACGTTTTTGTCAAAACAGTGAGTTAACATAGACTTGCACAGAACAAATTTAGTTAATATATGAATTGTATTAACTGAATTTGCACTGTGCAAGTCTATGTTATCACACTGTTTTGACAAAAAAACATCCTGATGATGGGTAAACGCCCGATACCAGGGTCGATGACCACCAAAAAAAGAAGCAGGCTAACATGGAAAATATCTGTGATGCTTTCCAGCTCTGCGAAACCAACCACAACAATTATGTACAGATTGTGGCTATTATTTTAGATTTTCCTTGCAATGCTTCTTCTCGTTGGATTAATAAATAATCCTTCGAGTAGAATATCTAAAAGTGTAGAATAATATCTAATTCCATTATTTGTAATACATTATTTGTTGCTTCCTGTTTAAGAATAAAACACGCTTTTGTTACTATCTCCGTATATACAGGGTGCCCTATTTAAACGAGCCACTTTTGAAATAACCTCTTAAACGAAGAAAGATATAAAAAAAAAAGTGAACATAACGTTTGTTGAAGTATTTGCGCTCTAGTTTATGATGGTGTTAATGTTATTTGATTTTATTGCAGCCTTACACGTGAAATCGGTGATTGAAAGTTGCGATTTCCTTTTGCCTCCCACATTTTACTAGTGCATTGAAAATTACTAAAAAAAATGAAGAATAATGCCGTTAATTTAGATCTGGAAGGACAGGTCTCCCGATCCTTCTGCGGCTACTGAACATCTCATTCACTTTTCTCCTCGCCAGATCGCCAGATTTAACCTCTCTTGAATTTCTTCTTTGGGGATATATGAAAGAAAAAATTTATGTCTGGAAACCAACAACTCCAGAAGCACTTAGAGAAGACTTAATCCAAACCTGCTTAGAAATTCCGGCAGACAAGATACGGTTAGCAGCTTCATATGTTGGGCAGCGACTGCGCTTGTGCCGATTAAGCTGAGGAGGTCACATTGAATAAATAGGAAATATTTTTTTTATAGATTTTTGTAAATAAACTGGAATATTGTTTCGTTTTAATGATGTTTTAACTGATTTTTAAGTCCCTTATGGTTCTAAAATAGGTTTTAAGTGTTGTCAGCATTTGAAATCTCCCATTTATTAGAAATTAATAAGAAAATCCACTTTTAACTTTAGTTTATGAAACAGAGAAATAGGAAAAAAAAAAGACGAAAATTTAATCTTTATGGTTAAATATCTCGGCAACGGTTTGAAATATTGAAGTGGAATTAACGGCATTTTTCTTCATATTTTTTAGTAGTTTTCAATATAGTAGTAAAAAGTGCGAGTCAAAAGGAAGGCGGCAATAAAATCAAATAACATTAACACCATCATAAACTAGAGTGCAAATACTTCAACAAACGTTATGTTCACTTTTTTGATATCTTTCTTCGTTTAAGAGTTATTTCAAAAGTGGCCCGTTTAAATATGACACCCTGTGTATTAGATTGATGGAAATTTGATCATTACACAAAAATAGCTGTAAACTTTCCATATTCACTTATGGTCCTTTAACTATTAATATTTCAGCAGCGAGTAATGTCCATTTGTTGTAATGCAGTGCTAGCTTTAAAAATAATTTCTGTTAATATGTAATAGCAAACAGTGACGAAATTTAATTCCAAGAAGTTGTTATATACCTTCTGAAATAATTATTAATATTCATGAAGGAAGTGTGATGCAATAATGTGATGCAAATCTGGTAATCAATTTCGAAGTTTTACGTCAATATGCGTTTTCTACATATTTCGTTAAATTTTAAGGACTATTTTATTAATTGTTTAAAGCAATTATCAAAGGATTATTATTATTATTATTATTTAATTTAGGGCGCTTCAACATTTATGGTCATTAACGCCCGGAGCCTTCTCAGAGCACTGCCGGCCTCCGGACAGTGTTCCCTCGCTATAGACAACACTGTCCATCACCGAACGGTGAACTGTAGAGGCTCCTAGAAAGAAAAATTCTAAGGGTAGCATGGACTCGAACCCGGGACCTCCGCATGGGATCCAACGCGCTAACCACTTAGCTATTCTCTTCCCTTATTATTATTATTATTTTGCCTTGTTTTTATGATAATAAGTTTGGGATGAGATCATTTTTTTTCCATGATAACTTGTTTACACTTTGTGGACATTGTCCCGTTTTTGGGATATTTAGCTTCATCTTCAGGATTTACTAATATCATAGTGTTTTACAGGGAAGATATGCGAACATTCAAAAAATCTGCCAGTATCCTTTAAAAAATGAAGGTGGCTATCACGGGGAAACAAAAAAAAAAATCTCCTCTTGATAAATTATTTAGACCTTAAACCGATTTATATTAAGTATCAGGGTAAAGTCAGACACGGCGGTTTTAACCGAAGCTTACGATTCGCGGTGTCCGACTCGAAATGTCATGGACTATATCATAATAGTGTAAAACATACACAGCGATGCCGAGGCGGTTTCGTTTCGTGAGGCGGTTTTGAAACAGCGTGTCGGTAGGTGATTGATGTGAGGAATCCCGAGTTGGTTTAACTTACCCGAAGACAGCCGAAGGGTGTTTTAACGTGTTCAGATGGTTCTGTTCAGACATTGGCGTTTGTTGACTCGTTTTGTTTAACAAATGGCTGGAGAAAAATTTGATGCAGAAAAGCTAATAAACGAAGTAGAAAATCGACCGGCACTTTGGGATATGAGGAAAAAGTATCCTTCTTTGTTAGCTTTTCTTGGCAAATTGTTAGTAACTCATCAATAGTACTTCGCGACATCCTAGTGATTAAGTTGAAAAATGTTTCATCGTCTCTTTGTACTTCAGCAAACAATGTATCAAAATGCCCTTTTTGTTGCCTTTCTTTATTAATTGGCTGTATCCACATTCTTCGTTTTAGTTGTTTTTTTTTTTTATAAATTTTCCAATGTAAATACAATATTGACAAATACACCACGTACACACACTGCAAACCGCATCGAACACTGCACAAATCGCTTAAGAAAACAGCTCAATGTGATTTGTTAGAACGCTACCGACTCGTGAAACGCTTCGGTTAAAACCGCCGGTTTCTGCCTTTACCTTTAGAATTACACTAAAAAAAAAATGCTGAATTTTTATAAAAATCTCTATTTATAAAAAAATTTCAGATCAAAATAGTTGTAAATCTGTTACAAGGTTATAAAAGTTTTTGAGGTCCGTATCACTACCTACCTATCTTACTGTTAAATTTTCTTTGGCTATCCACCATTATCAGCAATATTTTATTCATAAAACTTGTCACATGAATAGACTAAACAGTAATTATTACAATACTTTTACTGTATTCCAAAAACTAAAAAACAGTAGTTGGTAAAGCAATACGTTATGTGCAGAATACAAAAGATAGTTTAGTGGTAAAAATCTTCATGCTACCGTTCGCTATTCATAGAGTATATTACACCTTTATTATACATTAAATTCCCGTGTAATTAATAGTAAAACATGTGCAGTAACATGTTGTAGTGAGTGAGATTGGATAGTTATAAAATGGGTAGGGGGTGGTTTAGTGCGCAATGGTAGTAGTATAGGATTGGTGGCTCGTGACTTAAACAGCCAATAAGAGTTAAGTATAGGCGTGGCCAAATAATAAGGGGGTTTGGCGTTATTCCAGCAGCCGCAGGGGCTCCAGTCACGCTGAGAGCATACAGCTTGATGTATCTCATAACGAGAATTTTTCAAGTGTACGGGTCTTAAAATATTTTTTATTTTTATTTTTTTAAATAAAAACAAAAAAAAATAAACATTTTAATTTTATTTATTTATTTATTTTTTGTTTTATTACTTTAACATTTTTTGATCAGATGAGTGTTATCGTGTTAGAAAAATAACGCGAGTGTATAATATGACAATCAGGTGACATGTGTAATACAAAATGTTGAACGCGTTTGTGGAAGGCGGCCCCCATCATCACGCGCATCACCATACACACCCGCATCATCATCACCATCATCATCATCACCATCCTGGACTGATGGGTCTAAAAGTGTCACCACCACCGCCTCCACCGCCGGCCCCACCAACCGCTTGTACATTATCGCAAACCTTACCACCAGAACAACATCATTTTACCACCGCACATCATCAACAAAACGGCTATCATCATGCACCACCGCCTCCACCGCCACCCCATCATCATCACCACCATCATCATCATCATGGACCTGCACCTCCACCACCCCCGCCGCCACCACCACCGCCGCCACACCATCATACCGGCTATCATTTATTCAAAAGGGAAAATGAATTTCCCCAACATACGGACATGTATAGCCATGATGCGTATCATCATCATGGTCATGCACCGCCAAGTCTAGTATATCCAAGGCCGCCAGATAGTTACCATCAAGATCTATTACAATATCCACCACCGCAAAATGGTGCATTCTTTAGATATATGCGACAACCGGCAAATTTGACATGTTTATGGACAGAAAGTAATAGTAAATCATGTGGTAAAACATTTTCATCAATGCATGAAATTGTTACACATTTAACGGTTGAACATGTCGGCGGACCGGAATGTACATCGCATACATGTTTTTGGCAAAGTTGTCCAAGAAATGGTAGGCCATTTAAGGCTAAATATAAATTGGTGAATCATATTAGAGTACATACTGGGGAAAAGCCATTTCCATGTCCATTTCCTGGTTGTGGAAAAGTGTTTGCAAGATCGGAAAATTTGAAAATACATAAAAGAACTCATACAGGTTAGTGTTTTGTTTCTCCTTTATTTTTTTTTTAGGTATTTTTTTTTTTTGAATTAATTAATTTTTGTTCTTATTTAAAACAGTAAATAACGTAAGTTTATATTTCTCGCCTAAATTTAATTACATTTTTAATATAGACTTTACAGGGAAGGGAATAGCTAAGTGGTTAGCGTACTGGACTCCCACGCGGAGGACCCGGGTTCAAATCCAGCTGTGACTTAGATTTTTTTTTCTTCCTAGGAGCCAATGACCATAGACGTTTGACGCGCCTTAAATTAAATAAATAAATAAAAAAATATATAGGTTTTACAGAATAGTAACATTTTCAACCTTATTATTCTAAGTTTACTACTTCTTAAAATTAATTCACTGTGAAATTGTCAAATAATCTTTCTTCTTAAAAATAATTATTTATTTTGGGAATTAAATGTTTCAGATAAAAATTTTACAAGCTTATTTATTTGTAAAGTAATAGTAAAGTATACAAAGTTTAATGAAAAATTGTTGAGGCTATTTTTCACAAAGAAAAAAATCATATTTCCGGTTGATATTTTTTAAACAATCTCAGTGAAACTAAATCCGATACGATCTTCATCTCTCCGAAACTTTCTTATAATTCTAAACGGATTATGAAGAAAATTGTTTCGCGATTTTTTAGTTATTTGAATAACATGTACAAGACTTATCTTTATAAAAAAAAAAAAAAATACATTTTTCGTTTCTATGGTAACTACAAAATATTTATTCCAGTGCAGTGGTTCCCAAACTTTTTTGACTCATGGACCATTTTATATAGTCAAAACTTGCCCACGGACCCCCCTCCCTCCCCGAAGTGAAAAAGCTACATAAATGCATAGTATAAAAATTACAAATTTAAAAAAACATTTTGTTGCAGAAGTATTTATTGAAATTATAACTATGTTTAAAATAAAAAAAAATTAATGACTTGGATGAACGTGATGAGATGTTATGAGAGTATTTATGTCCGGCTCAATGTTTGTGAGTAGCAACCGCAAATCCCCGCGAGCACTAATTTTGTAGTCGGTTTCTTTTTTTTGGATGAGGTTCATAAGGCACTGAATCTAGTTCTACCAAATAGGAAGACGCGGAAGCAGTCAACAACTTCTGTACAATAACCCATAATGCAGGATATAAAATTTTGATCTGTTTTTGTATCCAGAATTTGTGGTATCCTTGTTCAAACATTGGTTTAAGTTCTTCATTTGTGGATATTTCAATAAGCTGCACCTGTATTAGTATGGATTCATCTGTGTTTGGGATCTGAGTTTGTCCACGCGCAAAAGGTTCAACACCCAGTCGGGAATATCCATGTGAAGAATATCCTCAAATCTTTGGTTCAGGTCTGCATGAAGAGCCGTTAAGGGTTGACAGTAAACAAGCAAATCTTCATCTCTATTTTGCAATTTCGAAAGATTTGGAAACTGAGAACATTCTCCTCTTCCCAAGTTTTGTTTGTACAGAAAAGTTTTGCAACAAACGCAGATATTACGCTTTTAGTTTTGATTAAATTTAATTGGTCACCTTGTAGTTTCAAATTAGTTTCGTTAAATTTGGCAAATAAATCAGTCATATAGGCTATGTCACTTTTTGAGTTAATTAAATTGTGTCGCAAATCATTGTCTTTGCTTTCCAGGAATTCCAACACTGAATCAAAGAGCGCATAAAATCGATTTAAACATGCACTTTTAGATAACCAACGTATTCTGTGTGAAGTAGTAAACGATTATAGTCTTTGTCATTTTCCAAACAAAGTTGAGCAAATAATCTCTCATTGAAGGCATTCCTTTTGATTTTATTAACTGCTCTAATGACATAATCTAGTGATCCATGCAAACGTTCACTAAGATTTTTTGCGACTAAATGATGTCGATAAATGACACAATGTACTGAAAATACATTCAGTACAGCTTGTTTTAAGTATGCCAGAAAGCCTCGGTATCTTCCTACCGAGTTGTACAATACTGCTAATTTCAATAATAATAAAAATGGATCACAATTTTATTATTTTATATTAAACCTTGCGCGTACACCATGACGTTGTTCAGGGACCCCCAAATCAATTTTAATTTTCCACAGACCCCCTGAATGATACCGGGGACCCCTGGGGGTCCGTAGGGACCACTTTGGGAACCACTGTTCCAGTGGAATCTTCTAATATCGAAAAACTGACATGATCTCATTTCTCTCTCATTAAATCAACAAAGGAATGTGTATAGATTAATGTTTCAAATAAAACTAGAACTAGGATTTGCCCTAGATTCAATTTAGTTTGTTTTATTTTAGAGCGAAATTACGAGAAAAAAACTAGGAACGGCAATTAAATGATAAACTGTTTATTTCTGTCGGATTTGATCGTTTAGAGCCCCGTTATATTTTAGTGATTTTTTTTTTTTGAAATTTAAAGTTCTGTCATCTTTCCAAAAAGGCCCAACTTTTCTTAATTTTTTGCAGATCTGTTTCCAAAAAAAAAAAAAAGAAGGTCCTAAAGAAGGCACTACATTGAGCCTTATGATATAATAATATATTTTGTCTGAAATGTTAAATTTCATAAATCTGCCAAAAAAGTAAATTTTTTCTTCCAAGATTAATGATAAAAATAGCAATTTTTTTTTTTTTTTTTTTTTTAATATGTGGATGGGTCCGCAATGCTGATGGATAACATCTGGTATTTTATCCGTCGTAGTATGCATTATTCATTTTGTTCCTGACCGCTTTTCAGATTTTCATCCATCATCAGAGCAAATTCACCAAGTTCATTACAGCATAATGTTTCTGTTACACTCACACTTGTTAGTTTGTAAGTAATGAACTTGGTGAATTTGCTCTGACGATAGATGAAAATCCGAAAAGCGGTCAGGAACAAAATGAATATGCGTACTACGACGGATAAAATAACACAAGCAATTTTTTTTTTTACTTCATTAAATTGATCGGCAATAGAAGTTAACAATTTTTGATACTTCTGAAACCATATGAAGGACATCAGTTAATAAAATTAGGGAAGGGGATAGCTTAGTGGTTAGCATATACTGGACTCTTACGCGGAGGTCCCGGGTTTGAGTCCAGCTGTGCTAACGTTAGATTTTTTTTTCCTAGGAGCCTATACAGGTTACTGTACGGTGATGGCCAGTGTTGTCTGTAACGAGACAGCACTGTCCGGAGGCCGGCAGTGCACTGAGTGAGAAGGTTCCGGTCGCCAATGACCATGTTGTTGCCGTCCCTTAAATTAAAAAATAATAATAATTTTTTGTGACACAATTAAACATTTTATTTTCTTAACCGGAAATACACGTTTTAAGATCCCCTAAACAGAATATCAAAAACAAAAAGCCGCAGGAAGGATATTCGATGATCGGAAGTGCGTTTTTACTAAACATTATTTATCAATTTTCTGCTATTTCTTCTAAAACGGGGCCAACATTTTTCTTAAAACTAATACGTATAAAAAGCTACAACAACTTTTATTTGCAACATTTCTCTGGGAGGAAATATTTCGACTATGAAGTAAATTGATAAACCGGAAGTTCGTTTCTACTGAACAGTTTTTTCCATTTTCTCGATAAATCACCAACAAATTTCTTTAAATTTGACACACTAACTGGGAATAAAGAGATCTAAAAAGCTGTAACTTTAGTTTCGAAACTTTTGAAAGAAGTTTTGGGGGGAGGTTATGCTTTCCTCAATAGTCTTTTTATTAAGTTTAGAGTCTCCCATTGATATGCAAAGGAAGACAACAAATTTACCGAACATACTCCCTCATAATTATATGGTAATCTTCTTAATTGAAAAAATTACCGATATCGGCAATTAAAAAAAATCTATCGTTTGGGGAGAATCTTCTTAATCTTGTATGGCCACTTATATTTGGGGATGTTATTTATTTCCTCTTGGCATCAATCCCGACTAATGATTGTCTTCAATATAATCATTTACTTACATTTATGATTTATGTTCTATTAAGTTATTTAAATAATATTCACGAATTCTCGAAATACCATTGACGTGAATTAAATTTCACGAACGGAAATTAATCTTGTAGGTTTGCTTCGTAGATTGTTTCAGGAATCTGAAACTATCCATACGAATCATATGTCCATGTGGATTGTGCACCTAATCCAGTAGAGGGTTGTTATTAATTGTTGTGGTGGTTGGTACCGGAGAGCTGGAAAGCATCAAAGACATTTTCCGTGGTAGCCTGCTTTATTTTGTGGTCATCGACTGGTTTCGGGCGTTCGCCTATCTTCAGGATGCGTTTGTCAGACAGTGTGATAACACAGACTTGCACAGAGCAAATACAGTTTGTACACTCAGTGTACAAACATTCATGTTACCTCAGATGAATTCCCATGATTATAAATATAGGGATTTAGGTGGACTTGTATATGGAGTCATCAGTGACATCTCTCTTTCTTAGCTCAGTGGTAGCGCGCTTGACTAGCAACGTGGAGATCACGGGTTCAAGCCCAGCTGTGCTACCCTTAGATTTTTTTTCTTCCTACGAGCATCTACAGCTCACTGTTCGGTGATGGACAGTGTTGTGTGTAGCAAGAGAACATTGTCCAGAGGCCGGCAGTGCACTAAGAAGGCTCCGGTCGCCAATGACCATAAATGTTGACGCGCCTTAAATTTAAAAATACATATATATATATATATTAATAATAAAATTGCCCTTCTCCTCAGCCAACAAAAGTTTGGTATTGTTTATTGAGGAAGTTTAACAACTGAGGGGGGCCTTTCTACCAAAAATACAGTCCAGGGAATTTTCTAAATAACAAAAAATGATTTTTGTTGTATTTTTAGAAATTTTTTGGGTCATTGAGGACTTTGTGAACGAAAATTCAAAGAATGTACAAAATCTGATAATCATTTTTAGGTGGGGGGCTAGAGGAACCTTGAATAAGACTTTCCTTAAAAATCAGTCATCAAAATTACCACTTAAGTAATCTCAGTTTTTGGTGATTCTCTCAAATTCTTAACCATCTTTTTTCTCTCTTTAAACTATGAATATTTAAATATTTATATGGATTATATTTTTCCATTTTAATATGAGACATTTCTTTGTATAGAAAATTTTGAGTAAGTTCGGTGGAAGCTTTGGATGTTTTGTATTGTTTTTATAAAGATTTTAGTGAAGTTAATACAAATCAAAATTTTCGTGTATGAATAAAGTATTTTCTATTATAATTTGTAAATTTTTGTGATTATATTAATATTGTCATACTATTCTATTGGTTTCGGATTTTTGTTTTTTTTTGTTTTTTTAATAATCAGAAAATCTGGTTCATTAAGTTTTTTTATATAGATCATTTGGCTTCCATATTTTTATTAAAATTTCTCTCACAAAACTACACCGACTCACCGCCGATTCCTCCACACAAATATAATGACATAGTTTCTCTTGACGATGGAGAATAAAAAAATCATTGCGATGATCAAACTAGTACTTCAACAAATTTGCAAATAGAAAGTTGTTTGAGTTTTTTTATTAATTTTATTAAATTAATAATCTTGAAAATGATGTTTGGACTATTTATATGATTATTAATTATAAACAAATAAAAATCAATGCGATTGTAATTTATTACTTGGGCTATATACAAATATGGGCCACGAAGAAATGGTTGAAAATTTCTACAAAAGTTTTATGAAAATAACTATATTAAAAAAATTATTAATAATAAATACGAGTGAAAAAAAACAACGTTTTAACACGAAACTGAGGAGACTGAAATATTTTTTCGTGTTAAAAGAACGATAAAATATCGGGTTTGTTTTCGTCCCGATTTCTCCTCTGCCATTGTACACTTAAAAAAAAAAATAATAAGTTTAATTATTAAAATTACAAAAAACAAAAACGTGAAATTCGCTGATTTTTAACACAAAATTCACCGAATTCGAAAACTAATTGAAATGTTTTGACAATAGCTGGTGCTTTTACCTACTCAAAAAGACAAGCGGAAACCTAGCATCAGTGGCAGCCATTGTTTATTTTGTTCCGTCTAACGAAAACAAATAAGCAAAAAAAATCTGCGTGATGATGTGACTACAGAAAACAGGTATATTTTGTTCGTCCGAGAAGTAAAATCTGTTCGTGTTAAAAATGTATGAAATTACATAGTATTTTGTCCGGGACCGCAGTATGATTTCGTGTTAACCGATTTTTTATGTTAAGCGTTTTCGGAAAAAACTTTTTTTTACTGTAGAGAGATTACAGCGACAAACCAAGTCGATGTGGCTGCTCAATTTCATTGAGTTGCTATAAAAAACACAGATTACTAATCTATCTTCATGAGACAATCTTTAAGTCCAAAAGACACAAACGTTACAAAACTAAAGTAAATAGCGCAAAGAATAAGCGAAATAAGAATGAAACCTACATAAATAAACTCAATACGCAGGGCCTTAAATAATACCATTAATCAATGACCGTAGATGTGATTATGGAGGATTCCCAAGGAATCCAAGATAATTTGCTGCGCCAGCCGGGTCAAATTCCCTTTGTCAATGCCGACATTATCAAAAAATTCAGCAGTAGCCATTGGGATTGCCCCCCGAGAGCCGAACCATAAGCCGTGAACTGCAAAGTTCCTTTCTCCAAATTCTTGTAGGAACTTTTCTTGGAGAAAGTTAACGCACTTCTCATAAATCGCTCTCTTTTCTTCATTAATCTGCTTGGCCTGGTCTGGATCGTTGCTCTCAAAGCCTAACCGTAGGGTCGACAACTAACGCAGATCGACTATCTTTATCGAATGCTACTATATCTGCGTATCTTGAGGCGCCGTCCGTGTCAGCACAGTAGACCTCCTCATAGCATGCACAGCCTTTTTCCTTTAATAACTCGATGACCATACGTTTGACATTGTGGTGTCGGCGAGTGACGAGGAGCATGTTGTTCGGGCATTTTCCCAGCACATGGGCCGCAGTTTCGGTCTCTCTTCCGCATTTGCGGCAGTGGAGCCCAACATCTCGCATCGCCTGATTGCCGACGCCTGGCACACCGCGGAGTGAAGCATAATTAAAACTCAGCTTCAGTGCATTCGTCCACTCAGATCCAGACAATAATTGTTTTTCACAGACAAATTTATTCCCATACGTAGTGTCTCGACAAAAAAGAAAACCTTTTAGTGCAACAGTCTATGAAGAGAGCGATTAAGGTTTCATTGGGATACGTGTGAAAAGCATGCCATGGTAGAGAACGAACAATTATTACCGCTAGGACTGAGGGTTTTTTTTTATTCCTTAAAGGCGCGTTCTCACGACTCAAGTTTAGTTATCCGATTTTAGTTGATCAGCAAAAGTTGAATGTGTGTTGAATCAGTTTTGGTTCATACGTTTCAAGTGAAATCGATCAAACCAAAACACAGCACGAAAAACACGACACGGAGCACATTCTATGAGTTGAAAGCGAAATGAGAGGTCAATTGGGCGATCCGGAGGTTTACACTTGTCAATACTTCAAAGATGACGGGTTCAACTGAAAGATGCGTCATACTTGAACGATAAAGTTTGACTCAGTCAAACTTTTTCTTGATCCACTAAAAAGTTGATCAACTTTATTGAAACAAAGCTTCAATTGCTTTGTTTAAGAAATTGAACATTATGACACTACCAGCCATATTTATTTTTCAATGCCTTTATTAAAGTGCAATGAAGGCCAATTTCTATGTTTCTTGCAAGTTCATGATCATTTCACTAGAAAACGCAATAATCTTGTCCAGAATAGAAAAAGGTTGACAAAAGTTCGTACCAGCTTCCATAGTTTGTCCATCTCTCTTTACAACTATTTACCAGAGAATATAAAAAATAATACTTTTTGAAGTGTTTCAAAACTGTTATTAGCTCACCGGCTGTATGAGATACATGAATACTTTAAAATTAAGTTTTTCTCTTGACAATTTTGTGAATTCAAATTATATTGTAACTTGACCTTGCCAATAAGGATGTAGCTTTCTTTTCTGGCAATAAAATAAAATATCAAATATCAAAAGGGTCTCACTAGGTTTTTCATTCAACTTCTGTTGATCAACTAAAAATCGGTCAATTAAAACTTAACTTGTGAGAATGCGCCATTAATATCCAAGTTTGTTAAAATTCAAAATTTTATGCATAAAAATAATATTTACTGCTGAAAATATTAAGCTAAATCTATTTTTCAATCAAAACCGCGTCATCTGTGATCATTTTCACCCGGAACTTTCTCAGGCGCACTGTTTTCTCCTTGCAGAAAACTGAAATTTCAAATAACCTATAGGAGACTTCTAGGGCGAGAAAATCTATGGAAAAGCACTGCAGTTGTTCCGCATTCCAAATATGCTACTAATGAACTAATCCCCGGCCCCATAATAATCAATCTTTGTTATATAAGTTAAACGTCAGAGTTTATGACTTAACATTCTTCAATAATAACATTAGTTATACAGTAAACTCCCGATTATCCGGGCTAATGGTGGGGAAGGGGCGGCACGGATAATCGAAAAACATGGATAATCCGAATTATAATTATTTATTTCTAAATAATACAACATATTATACATTTCTAAGGCTGGATAATTATTTTAACATGTTTAATGCTCATTATTAGTAAGAAAATCTATGATTTTGGTTTTGTTTGCAGGAATCTTTTAATGATTTTTTTTTAATATCAGTTCGAATTTTTCTAAGAGCTATTATGTCATTATACTCGAATTCCTCCCATTGGTCGATGTACTCCAACAAAAGTGTCAACAGAATTCAGGGCCGTGTTGTAATCAATGCGATTGATAATTTCTTCTTCTCCACTTTCAGCTTCATTCTCTTGCTCTTCTGGTCGGATGAGATCGGAAATAATATCCATGTCACTCATTATTTGAAAACCTCCATCAAATGAAACATGTTTCTAATCATTCCTCAATATTTTCACTATCAACATTTTCAAAGCCATCTGAATTTGCCATTAGTCTCACGCATTTCAGATACTATTTCAATTGTCTCGGGCTCGATAGGATCCAAAAAAAAATCCTAACTAAAACCCAGTCCAGCTGACTTCTGATACCCCACCACCCACATTAAACATCTAAATACGAACACGTGCACTGCGGTAAACATGAAAGCGAGCAAATATTTAAAAAAATACATATATATATAATTATTTTTTTAAATTAAATTCATGCACGGATAATCCGCACACGGATAATCGGGAGTTTATTGAATTTATTTTAAGTCAAAAAGTGAAGAAAAAAAAAAAGAAAAAGACAAATCTTGGATTCTCCAAAGATTCCTGAGTACAGTATTTATGTACTCAATTATGGGGCTACATCATGAAAACAGCACAAACAGCGTAAAGAAAACCGTCTAAATTGGCCCCCAGTAAAGGCGAGGGTAATAGAGCCAAGGGAACCGTTCCATATACTTAGTTTTTTTAAATCAAAATATTCATAGAAATATGGTCCTTAGATATGTGGCTTTTCAGATAATAAAGCAAAAAAAAAAAATAACTGTTGTAGGTATGCCAACAAATTCAATTATTCCTAAACGTATAGTCACGGCTGTCCCCCCCGTGACTCCTTTCTAATCAATTTTCTCAGAAAAATGTTCCAAACAGAGATAATAGACCAATTTAAATGTATTGCTAATATCTGAGTATAAAGAAAACTGTTGATGCAATTTTCGAGAGAGTCTCTTAAAATTATTCAGTAAAAAAGAAAGCCACTTCTATTTATGAATATCGCGCAAAAACATCATGTCCAGATCCACTTGTGATATTTTAGTCAGAAAATCAACTAGTAATTTTTCCTTTTTTTGTGTTATGCTTTTCAAAAAAACACACACACACACACCACATATATAAATCATTTTCTAAACAACACATAATCACTTCATTTCCGGTGAAAAAAACTCAGATTCGATCTTTTTTAATACGTTCGCAATTTTTTCCAATTAGTAGAATATTTGTAATAGAAAGCAAACAAGACACTTTTTTTTTTTTAATTTATCCACTATTTTGTATTTTTCTTAATATTTTGATTTCATATTCACAATAATTGGTGTTACCATTAAAATTATTAATGTTGTAAAATTGTTGTTGAGGTTCGGTCAATCGGAGATAAAAAACCCCTTTTTTACAAATTTTCACCGAAGTTTCGGCAAATTTATTGCTGCCTTCTTTAGGGTAAAAATTTTTCCTTTTTGAATTTCTTCTAAAAACTATAGTTTAACTTATGATATACCGTTGTCTGTAACGAGGTGAAAATTTGAAAAAAGAGTTTTTTTTTGGAGCATAAAAAAGGAAATCTGTCAGAAATTTAAAGGTAAAGAAGTATGCTATGACGGATATAATCCTAAGAATACGCAGCATCATCATTGCGATGATCAAACTAGTACTTCAACAAATTTGCAAATAGAAAATTGTTTGAGTTTTTTTATTAATTTTATTAAATTAATAATTTTAAAAATGATGTTCGGGCTATAATGATTATTATTATTATTATTATTATTATAAACAATTTAAAAAAAACAACGCAATTGTAATTTATTAGTTGCGCCATACAAATATGGGGCCACAAAGAAATGGTTGAAAATTTCTATAAAAGTTTTGTGAAAATAACTATATTAGAAAATAATTAATAATAAATACGAGTGAAAAAAAAAAACGTTTCAACACGAAATATATATTCGTGTTAAAAGTATGATAAAATATCGGGTTTGTTTTTGTCCCGATTTCTTCTCTACCATTGTACATGTAAAAAAAAAAAATAAGTTTATTCATTAAAATAACAAAAAAAAAAAAAAAAAAAAAAAATTCGTGATTTTTTAACACAAAATTCACCGAATTCGAAAACTAATTGAAATTATTTTAACAATGGCTAGTGACTTTACGTACACAAAAAAAGACAAGCGGAAACCTAGCAACAGTGGAACAGCCATTGTTTATTATAGTTCCGTCTAACGAAAACAAATAAGCCAAAAAAATCTGCGTGATGATTTGACTGCAAAAAACAGATATATTTTGTTCGTCCCGGGAAGTGAAGTCTTTTCGTGTTAAGCGAAATATTTGTTTCGTGTTAAAAGAAAAAAGAAAAAAAGTGACCGAACTTCAACATGTATTTTACAACATCAAATACAGCGGTCGTAACTAACATCAAAACATAAAAATCACTAAAAAGTATTTCTCTTGCCTACAATCCATAATCTGACCTACAAAAATCCGCTACTCTTCTTTTACTCTGAGCCATTTTCGGATTGTGAAAATTTCCTTACATTTTTAAAGCATCCGAAGTTTAGTAAATAGGTTATCAGAAGGTGAAAGAAAACAAAAGGCTGTAAGACGGCTCTCGTTACTGATTTATTCCATTAAATCTCCGCTTTGTGATGATGATATCTGCTGTCTAATTGATTATTTGAAATTTAAATATTTCTCAAATCTTGCATCTATACATATATTGTGTTCTATTCCCTTTTGAGGCGCCATTTCACATAGTGACCAAACTATTCATATATGTCGCACCGTTTCTTATTTTCCTTCTAAGGTATCTTTAAGCGCAACAGTTTGCAAATATCAAATAAAATTTTAAAAAAGAAATCAATCACCATTAATTGAATTTTGCAAAAAATATTAACGGCCAAAATAGAGTGATTAATATTTTAGATGTATTATCTATCCACCATGTTATCCTTCTTTACCTTGATCCTGGCCGTCTTCGGATTTTATATTGGTTTATCAAGTTCGTTGTTTCCCTTACTGTAGAAAAGTTTTGGCTACAAACTTATCCAAATGAAAGTCAACGTTTGCGGACGCCACGGAAAAACTCATTGACCCGGACGGGAACAATAGAGCAACCCTATTTTGGGTGCCATGTCGCGTTGTTGTAAAAGGATATGCGATGGCCAAGCACCCTGGCAAGGAAAAGCGCTATATTCCCCACCCTTTTCTGGGATAAGCGACCGCTCTTTCCGGGAAGGGCTCAGAAATGAAAGCGCATCTCTGAAAAACCCTCTCTGAAGTAGGCTTAGACATATTTGGGATGCTATGACCAGAAAAGATCTGTAGCGTGCATCAATCTAAGAACTCAAAACATGGATCGTGGAAAATGAATTAATCCTTAATGAAGTGAAAACATTCACTAAAGAATTTACGATTAAACGTCAAGAAAAAAATACAAGTACTAATTTCCTTGGAATCATACTTGACTCATGTATATCATGGAAAAATCATATTAATGAATTAAATAGTAAACTATCAAAAGTTATCTACCTGTTGCGAAGTCTAAAAGACGAATTACGGGCTGAGACGTTAAGAACTGCGTACTTTGGTTTATTCCACTCCAAACTGACCTATGGGATTGTACTATGAGGAGGAGCGCCTGACGCTGTAACCACATTCTGACTGCAAAAGAAGCAATTAGAATTATTTATAGAAAGCAACCAAGAGATAGTTGTAGAAAATTGTTCCAGACTTACAAAATAACGACACTGCCCTCATTGTATATTTTTAAGTGTCCGGTCAATCTAAAAGGAAAGAAAAATATGGATTGTAGAGGAGATAAACACTCTTACAATATCAGAAATAAAAATAATTTACACTTACCAGTGAGAAGATTGGCGAAGTCGGAGTTAGCTCCAAGTGCGATGAGTGTAAGATTGTTTAACAAACTGCCGAGCGAAATAATGGGTCTGAAGATTGAACCGTTTAAGAAAACTTTAAAACATTTCTTTAAGGAAAACAGTTTTTATAAAATAAATGAGTTTCTGGAAGAGAAGTGGGCGCTGGGACACTTCAGGATAGACTAAATACAGTGTTGGATATTGTTTATTTTTAATGAGAACAAAGTGCAAACATCAGAGCAATGACTATTTGAACTAGCAAACTTATGTAATTTTGACGTACTTTATGTTACTTGTTATGTAATTTATTTAGGTAAAATAAAAATAATAATAATAAAAATAGGCATCTCGGGTTTCCTCATAACGCATTATAGACTTAGGGGGCGATGCAGATTCTGTAGGGGCGATGGAATAGATTCCAATACACCTCCTAATGCAATGCGTCGCTATCCTCCAGAGAAGTTTTAGAAGCCTGGGTAGTTACAAGATTTTTGGAGGAAGATATACCCTAACCTAGAACTTTCCCACATTCTGAGATTTCTCAGAGAGACCTTCATTTAGAAGGAGTGTTGTAGAGTGTAGTGCTCTCATCCTGACCACCAACAGCGAGGCACAATAGACCTCTTTTATATCCCTTTCCCCAAAAAGTCAATATTTGGTACAAAAATTTGATAAATTTGATTTTGGAAAATCCGAAACCAGCCAAAAACCAACAAAAAGAAGAACGTCCATGACGCATATAATCGCAGATTTTGTTCCACCTATGTCGTCCATCCATTTAATTGATGATTGAACGGAAATTATTTTTGTTTACATTTTTTTTTGTTTTTCTTTGTCACTTCATTACATTATACAACATTTTTGTTCAAAGTTTTAATTTTTACTTTTTATTTTAATAAATTTTACTCGTATTTAATTATAACTTATTCTATAAATTCATTACATTTTTTAAAAACTGACTTAAAAGTGATTAAATTAATATAATAACTTTACAATTTTTTTTTTTTTTTTGGCGACTAATTAGTGTAAAATATTAGTGAAAGAAATTCCAAAAGGGCAGATGCTAAAACAATTAGTGAATGTAGAATTCATATTTATGATATGCAATAAATTAAGGACAAAAATAGGCTTTTAGATTCCATATTCAATACATATATATAACTTTTTTTTTATACAATAAAGGAAATGCCAATGAAAGTAATTTGGAATTCTTTTGTCCTAGTATTTTCAATAAAAATTTTCTAGGACAATAATTGTTATATATTGTAATCTAATTTTTAGGATATCAATAGATTATTTTATTTCTGTTTAACAATAAAAAGAACTCTTAAAGTTCTTTTATTTTTTTTTAGAATAACCCAATAATAGTAATAATAATAATAATAATAATAATACTTTATTTAAAAATTTAAAATAATCAAGAAAAAATAATACATAGTATTTACGGCTTGGAATGGTTTCCGTCAGCCTGGAGAAAGATGTTTTAAACATTTTATAAAAAAAATATTATTCTATTATTATAATAAAAGTTTTCCTTCTTTAATATAATAGGTGAGAGAAAAAAAAAGAAAAAAATACAAACAGTAGATAAAGTAGAAAGAAATAAATACAAAACTCTGGAAAAGTAAATTATTTTGAAACAATAAAAGTATAATAACGATAATTGAATATAAAAATTATGATAATTTTTTAATATCTATCTGCTATACAATTTTAAAATTAATGAAGAAAAAGTTAATTGATAAGTAATATTAAAAGATTAAATTAATAGGTAAGTAATATTGAAAAAAAAAAAAAACAAATTAAGTGAAAAATTAAAGAAATAAAAACGAGTATACATGAAAAAAAAAAACAAAAGCAAAATTATATAATGTATATTTTAATAAATGATACAAATAAAAAGTTAAATTCCTCCATTCTGCCAAAAATTACAGTTCATATAAATAGGATAAATTAAAAATATTGCTGTAGGACAATTAACTGAAATTAAATGCACTCCATCAATTTCAACAAAATATATTAAGTTATTAGAAAGCAAAGATTATAATCCCATAGAGCTCGCCGCCAATGGCTCGACCAAATGCAGAATTTTTTATTATAGGATCATAATAAAGGCTATTCCCCCCCCCCCAAAGAATCAAAAGAATTCACATTACATTTTGTCACAAAAAGTTTCTAATAATATAAAAATATCAAATTTTTTAATAAAATATTTTATTTTTAAAAAAAGCATCACTAATCTTAGATTTTAATCCTGCCACATTAAACGAAATAACACTAAACTTATTCACAAAATTGTAGATCCATAAAGGTTGACGTCGGCTGACAAAGTATCCTCAAGATGCCTCGGCGGTTTGAGTTGTTGAGAGAGGACCAGAGGCTGAGGTTGCATTACCTGATGATTGTTTTCTCAGAAATAATATCCCTGAGAACATCAGACAGGACCTTAGAGAAATCAGTACCGTAATCAGCTTCATTCAGCTTCGTGACTCTACAATCGCTACCAAATCTTGAAGCCCTCACTCAGAGATCATTCAAACATATTAACTCCAATATAATAAACTCCACTATAAAGACGATCCGCTCGTACATAAACTTTCATATCCGGCTTGAATCTTAAAAATTTCCCTTCTGACCAATAACACTCTTAGACGTTTAACACACCTCAGCACTGCCAATTTTGTCCGAAAAACGGACAAAAGTTACCATTAAAGATCTGTGTGTTAATCCTCTTCTGCCTAGAGGGAATACAGATAAAAGGTCCTTGATAATATTAAACACTTCAGGATAGAAATCAGTTACAAGTTTTGCTATATCATCATCTTCCTTATATTTTAGACATCTAATAATTAAGTTGTTACGGCAAGATTTAATTTCAATATCATCAAGAATTCATCTATCCGTCTTAATCCGTCTTATCATGCGCTAATTTTAAGTTATATTAACTGCTGTCTTAAGTAGTCTATTCTCCTCTTTAAGAATTTTGTTGTCATCATAAAGTACGAGTATCTTAAACCCATCATTAATAGATTTAAACTCTTCTCTAAAAGAACACTCAAATCTCACTTTTGAGCGGGGCCAAAGCATCATTAACTATACGAGAGACTGAATCTATCAATTCAGCCTTTACCAAAGACACAAGTGTTAGTACCCAACAATAATTTTTTTGAGCTCATTCCGACTAATTCTGGTAGGTATATACATTATGGAAGTATTTTTGGACTAATTTATTAACTAAAATTATTAAATCACTTTTTTAATGAAAGAAACTTCCTCAAAATTTTAATGAAATTTCGGGGGTAGATCATTGCTACTTATTTTGCAGTGTATTTAAAGCAAAATCGCCTTGGCAATAACGGGCCATCCAGCTTGCCCTTTTTGGTTTTCATTCGATATAATTTTGGGAGTTAGTTGATGGTACTTAGCATATACTTTAATACTTGTTTCATAAAAATATGAATCTTTACCACCATGATGTGTTCATTTAATCTATTGTAGTAAATTGTAAAGCCAGTAAATGACTAATGCTTGAAACCTGTATAATAGATTCAAAATGTTAAAATTGATGCATATACGAACTGGAATATATATTACAATGCGAATTAAGACAATTTTTTGTTTAAAAGGAATATAATTTTGGAAACCGTTCATCATACTATAGAAAACTTAATAAGCCGTTTTTTTCCATAACTTAACAAGTACGATTTATTATCAAACTTTTTAATTTCCATTATACTATATTATTTAAAATATTTTAGAATATTTGGTCATTGCAAAAAATTAAAAATGTTCCATTTTTAATTATCAATTATTCAGAGAAGATTATATTAACAGAGCTTCTTCCACAAAACAATTAATATAAAATAAGTAAATAAAATTAAATAACCTTTAATATGCATTTTCCTAGGAGCTTCTACAGCTCACTGTTCGGCAAAGAACAATGTTGTCTGTAACGAGTGAAACACTGCCCTGAGGCCGGCTGTGCACTGAGAAGGCTCCCGGGTGCAAATAACCATAGATGTTGATGAGTCTTAAAATAAAAATAAATAAATAAAAAAAATAAAAATAACAAAAAATCATTAGAAAAGCAAATATTTATAAAATGTTCATTGACTTACTTTTGGTTGAAAACATTCATGTCGAATCCATTTCCTGTGGTGTCTTGATCCTAAAATTAGTTTTAATTAGAAACTCATTTTTTTTTTTCATTTTACTTTTCTAATTACGTTGTACTATAACAAATTGACTATATCCTTACAAATAAATACAAGTTTTTTTTGTAGGATTTTTAAGACTTATAATATGTATTTACAGGGATTATTCAGAGTCTAAAATTTCTTTACAATAGTTGCTTTCTCTTAATATAGAAATAAAATATAAAAAGTGTGGAAAGAATATGTTTAAGTATATAATTTTATTTTTTATTTTATCTGTATTTTTTAATAAAATGAACATTATTTTACGAAGAAGTTCATGGCATTTTACATTTTGAAGATGCTGCACCGATCTCTCGAGCACTCACTTTTAATAAGTATCACTTTTTAGAATATATTTATTTCTTTTTTAGTTTTTTTTCCATCCATTTTCAAAGAGAAAATCCTCTTTTCTTTAACTGAATGATTTGGGGCGGGTGTTGGTGTAGTGGTTATGAGCGTGGACTTGTAAGTGGGAGGACCCCAGTTCGAGTCCAGCGTATAACTGCTAAATTTTATATTTGTTTAAAAAATGTTAATAGTAAAGTAGGTGCTTCCGCCCCCGTCCACGACACCTAATTTGGTAGTTGGACGTTAAGCCCGCCTGAAACAATAGGCATTACTTTACTTTTACTTTAACTTTATGATTTAACCGACTTTATGGAGATGAAAAACGTGGAAATGAGTATTAATTAGGCGTATTTTGTGAAAGGAAAGCTATATGTTATTCTACATTTTGTTCTATTCTTGAGCCTTCACTTTCAAAGTAGTGCTAGAATGATAAATAAACTTTATACAAAGTGGAAGTCAACATTTGGGATTGCTATTATTGTAATGTTTTCTTCTAAATATTAGAATATTCGAGGTTTAAGATAACATTTTTACAAAACTTAGATCAGATTTCTAGAGAAGACTGGTTAAAACTAGCTTTCTTCTAGGTGCGGTATCTGATAATAATTATTTGAAGTATTTCACGAGATGGCTGTAGAAAGGCTGGAGCTAAGGTCATGCTGAGGCAGGAAATCAGCCATATTACAATGTGAATCGACCACATTCTTTCCAGGCTGGTTTATTGTCTGTGTATTTCGGATAAATAGGTGGGAAAAATTAAACTTAAAAAGGGTTTATATCCAGTTCGAATAGTCAGGCTTCATACAAAGCATTAATTCTTGCGTTTTCGCTTTAAAATTAGTGCTAGAATGATCTAAAAGACTGGAACACTCTTCCTTCAAGGATATCCTATTAGTCTAGTTACAATATTATATGGAAACCTTAGGAAATTTAGACTCCTTGCTCCCCTTCAGTGGCTTCGAACTTACTGTTGGATGGAAGATTGCTTCAGGCTAGGTTCCTGGCATGAACAGTCTCACAGCATTCATCCTTCAAGCATGTGCTCAATGAGTTGTCGGCATTTCAAAATGCTCTTCCCGGGATTCAGGATTCAATGTCTGTATGTTAGCGAGCTATTGAAACTGGAAGTAGTTTCACAGGAATTTTTTAGTCATCGTTGTTCTACAAGTGATTTAAGGTAACATCTCTATGTAATGAGGAAGGGCTATGCCAAATCTTTTTTTGCAATTTGTGCTTCAATGAAGGCAGATTGTTTTGATTTTTTTGAGGATATTAGGCTCAGAAACTATGGTTGTAACTGGGTGTCCCATTAAGGTTATTATCCAAAGATAAGATTAACGCTTAGGCTATTTATCTTAGGTCTGGGCATGGATTTGTGACATACATCTGGCTTGTTGTTGTGTTGTTTTCTTTTGTAAAGAGGTACGAGGGGCTTTTTCAAAAGGTAGGGTTTGGTCACTCCTTCCACTAAACCATAATAATAATTACCTTTCTTATAAAAATTCTCCATTTTTTTTTTTTTTATGTACTGGAGGTCAGGATGGTTTCGAAATTTTCTAGGAAGCGCCGTTTCAATTTATTGTAGGACAGTTAAATGTTCTCAGTAAAATATTTTTGATACAGTAAAATTTTGAGAAATTTAGAGCAGTGTGGGTGTTTCGCATTAAATTGTATTTTGATTAATATATAGAAAAAAAAAAGAAAGAAATAAATAGAATAAAATTATGAAAATTAATTGAACATAAAATGAAAAATAAGATGTGACAAGTTTCTATTTCAGTAGCTGGGACATTCTCAACTTGAAGAGATTAAACAGTTTTTATTTTTATTTTTTAAAAGTTCTTCTTCATTTCTTTCTTTTGCTAAGAAGATAAGGTCGGCATCTTTCCTTTATGTGACCATTTCAATGGGCTAATTTGTCCACAGATATATTATAAAACATTATATCAGATTTTTCTTACCTTTTAACTAATATTATTTTATATTTTGACATTTCTTAGTGTTGAGACTGTTTTCTATTTTATAACTTTAATCTTACTTTAAGAGACAGCGAGTTTTTTTTTATTTTTTTTATTTTTTCATTTCTATTATTTAAATATTTTACAATTCACATGTTTATGTGGTTTTATAAGGATTTCAATATCTTCACCTATAATTTATTATATCGATAATCTAAGTATTCAATTGTTATAGCATTTGTGTTATTCATAGTTTTATTACTATGAGGATTACTCTGAGAGGATGTGGAATGAAAGATTGTCGACTAATGGATCGAAAATCTAATGTAAAATACTCATTTACTCAATTCTTACAATTTTAACTGACCAAATTTTAGAGGGGATTCTACTTGTTTACCTGAAATGTAACTTATATGGTTACGCTCTCTTTATCAACTCCTTTGTTTAAAAGCTTTAAATAGAATTTTAAATTTAAACCTTAACTCATAAATTCCCCCACAGAAACACCCCACCGTCGTATGCTTTAAGCATGTGGCTTGCATTTTTCCAATTAACCAATTTTTTTCAAATTTGAAATTACAACAATGCTTTTAATAATTATACAGATGATATAAGCCTACCTTATAAATTCAAGTGGCCACTTTAGGAAGTGGAATGCTTAAAGTTGGCATGTCTACCCACAAAACCCACCAAATAACAATTTTATTTTGTATTCTGTGTAGATCAGTTTTAAGAAAATATAGTTAGAGCGTTTCCGCCTACTCTAAAACAAGCAGGGAATGAATTATGGCACGGGCTGCCAGAATTCTTTAGAAAATGTTGGAAAAGCTTTATGGCATACAGACGGCATATTTTTATGTTTTTTTTTTTCTGAAGAAAGTTAGTTAAAAGGCATAACATGCAAAAAAAAATTGAATTATGATAACTGTTTCTATATAAAATATTGTTTCATTATTGGCAAGCATTAGTTAGCTTTCATAGACTACTGACCAAAGATTCCTTCCTGTATTGAAACAATTCAGTGGGGAAATTTTGTTTTTCCAAGTTTTTGTTAATAGCGGTAACACTGATATCATATTACTCTTACTTGGATATTATATCAATAATTTGGAGCCACTCCTGGCGGTCTCGAGCTTTTGTGCACCACCTTTTCACGCCCATCCTCGACAGAAATCGTCCTCGACATACTGCAGGCCTTCCTTTTAACCTTGGACTCCTAGGCTTGCCGTAAAGTAGCCTTCTGAGGGTCCTTTCTTCCGCCATTCTTTCTATATGACCCAGCCATTTCAGCTTGGGCATTTTTATGGTAGCCACTAGGTCACACTTCCGGAATAGGTTGCGAATAGGCTCTGCTTTTGTGTGTATCCTCCATTCGCCATTTCTTTTCATTGGGCCATACATTTTCGCAGCACTCTTTTCTTTCCCAAACATGAAGAGGTCTTCTAGTATTTTATCTGTCGTAGCATGCATATTGATTTTGTTGCTGACCGGTTTTTGGATTTTCATCCATCGTCAGAGCAAATTCACCCAGTTCGTGTAGAGAGTTCACTTCAACGTAATGTTGTTTTTCTGTTACACTCACATTTGTTGGTTTGTTGGTTGTAAGTATTTTGTTATTTAAAGTTAATTTAATTATTATAATCAAAATTCAAGGTCAAAAAAGCAAAAATATAACTTTCACTCTAAGAAGTGCCATTTGTCCCCCAGTTCATATGAACCACATCTTATTACCATGCGTTGATATAGTTAAATATCTAGGACTCTATATGACATGGAACCCCCACGACAAGACTGAAACGAAACGAAGTAAAAAAACGTTACAGCCTACTCAAGCGACTACTAGACAGACGCTCAAAACCAACTTTAAATAACAAAGTACTTACAACCAACAAGTGTGAGTACATGAAGTGAACTCTCTACACGAACTTGGTGAATTTGCTCTGACGATGGAATAAAATCCAAAAACCGGTCAGCAACAAAATCAATATGCATGCTACGACGGATATAAAATACCAGATGTTAACCAGCATTGCGGACTCACCCACATGTACAAGAAGAGCCCTTTTCTGCCTCCTTTGTTGAGGGTCCATGTCTCACTTAACGCACATAACTACGGGTCGGATCACAATCTTATAAATTAATTCTTTAACCTTTCGTGAAAGATCCCAAAACCGTGAGGCATTTTGCAATGCAAATCCATATTACTCTAAGATAAGAAATTTTTATAGTGCATAGATTAGCCATGTTAACGTCTTTAAAAATTTATAAAACTTTATTGAATTATGAAACTTTCAACTAACAGCTTCCAAAATAATAAAAAACAGCTGCATCCATATTCCCCCACTCTCTGAGCTAGAAAGGAAGGCTTTCTTTTTTTCATTTCTTTCTTTTCATTTTATTGGTGTACAAAGTTATGACCTTGGTTAATATGGACTCCACCTTGAAAAACAATTTATATCATAAAAACAACTTTAATTTTTAGTTTCTTGTTCAGTTGAAGAAGAAAAAAAAACAAAAACTACAAAAACCTTTATGGAAATAAAAACAAACCACCTAAATAATGGTAAGGCAGTGTGTCTGTTTGTCTGTATTAGTGAAGAGCTAAAGAACTGAAAGTGGTTGGCTGCCTAAAGATGCCCAACTGCCATGCCCAGTTTTGTAGTGAATAACCGGCTCGGCCAGCTCCTGGTATCAACAGCACAAGGACCACTCGTCTCAAAACTTGTTGAATGTTGAGAGATTTTTTTTTAGATTAGACTTTTTTAAAAAGAAATACACAATAAATTATCTGTTTCGTATGTATAATATTTTAAAGTTAAATTAATATATTAAGCAGATGAAGATCTTATTTAAAAAAAAAAGATGATAATAATAATAAAAAAGAATACAGCAGTACTTTAGTTATGTCAGATTTTGATCGAAATATGTAGAACCAAGTGCAAATTAAAGAACTTTCTAAAAATGTGGCGTTTCCTTTGCATATTTCTTATTCTTATTCGTTTTTACTTTCTCTTACTCCTTAGTAAGAGGAAGTACTGTAATCGTGTCAAATTTTCGATATTGAGTTTCCACCGGAAATGTGCGTTTTGAGGTCCTCTGAGTCCAAAAAAGTAGTTTTTAGCAAATGGTCTGTGTGTGTGTGAACAGCATAGCTCAAAAACGAAAAATCGTAGAAAGTTCAAACTTGATATCCCCTTTAGTTGTCACCATGGGATCAGACAGTGGGTCATCTGTCAAAAATTCCTCAACTGGAAGTACTACTTTACTAGCTGTTTTTTTTACGTTTTTGCGATTTTCTCAAAAATGGCCACCAACGATCTTCTTGAACTTGCTGTATCAACTACACATACTAGAACAGAATAGAAGCGCGGGGGGGGGTGAGCTTCATTCCACTGCGACCTACAAATTGAGGTCTATTGTGGATCCCCTCAAGTTAGAGAACAGCCCCCAGCAAAACTGAGAGCGGCTCCGTCATGAAGCTTTCAGCTTCGGGATTGCCCGTCCCCAATTGAAGAAACCTAATCCTCGCCAGGCCGGCGCACATCCTTTGTGAGTTGGATGTGATTTTCTCACATCCTTTGTGAGTGCGCCGGGGCCTCCTCCTCTACCTTGCAGAATCGGCATACCGCACTATCCGCAAGTTGTAGGTGGTGCATGTGTCTATTCAGCCTACAATGCCCTGTTAGTAGACACACAATTAACCTTATATCCCTTCGAGTCTGGCTCAGTAGGTCTTTGGTAAATTTAGGCAAATGTCTTCTAATGAAGAGCTTTGCCTGCCTCTGTCCTGGTGTTCCCTCCCACCAAAGCAGACGCTGATCTTCTATCCACCCCCTGATAGAAGTTTGAATGAGGCTCCTGGACAAGTCGCAGAAGGTTTTGGGGCCTATAAAGGTATCCTGCGAGCCCTTCCTCGCTAGGGCATCCGCCCTCTCATTGCCCAGGAATCAAAAATGGCCACCAATGATCTTCTTCAAACTTGGTGTATCAACTACACATACTAACAGCTACAACTTTTATTTGTAACATTTCTCCGGGAAAATTCATTTAAGGGCACTTCCGTGGAAGGGGTGTGGGGTTAGGTTTTCATCTTAACAGCTAGTTCAGTTTATTAGACAATTCTGTCATCTAAAATAATGTTAATTAAAATTAAATATTTTGTTGAAATTCCGAATTTAAAAAAAAAATCGGATAACCGGAAGTGTGTTTGTTTTAACACTTTACTAAATGATTTTTTTTTTTCACTTTTTCGCGATTTTCTCAAAAATGGTGCCGACTATTTTCTTGAAACTTTGTATATAAACTAAACATGCAATGATCTACATCTTTTATTTAAAACATTTCTCTGGGAAAATTTATTTAAGGGCACTTTTATGGGAGAGGTGGAGTTACAGCTTCCTCTAAAGTGGTATTATTGTTGATTATACAATTCTATCATCCAAACAATATAATTAGAAATAAATGGATGGCTAAAATTCCAAGTTTTAAGAAAATTAGTAAGCCGAAAGTGCGCTTTTAATGAACACTTTTTTTCAGTTTTCAACGAATTTCGTTATATTTGTTACACAAACTATAACCTTTGTCAATTATAATTTTGAAAACAGGAGTAAGAGAAAGTTGTGTGAGTGTTTTACACCAGATTTTTTTTTCATTTGATATTTTAACCCCTTTCCAGCAAAAGTAAGCAAACAATTCGCCCTTTGTAAGGAAATTTTGGTAATGGATTCTCTATAGCAACAGAAAGTTTGTCAGTCTAAATTCCTCAATCGGAAATTACTATTTTGCAGAATGATTTCTTTTTTCTC
Organism: Triatoma infestans; assembly: GCA_011037195.1. Classification (NCBI taxonomy): domain Eukaryota; kingdom Metazoa; phylum Arthropoda; class Insecta; order Hemiptera; family Reduviidae; genus Triatoma; species Triatoma infestans. The sequence continues at coordinate 69,104 of JAAEAF010004044.1, read as the reverse complement.
AACGTTATTTTGCGATTTTTTCCAAAAACGATGATTTTCAGCAAAACTTCGTATAAGCTATTAAACCATAATATGTAGGCTATCAATTAATTAGACATATTTTTCTGAGAAAATTCATTTTAGCGTGGTTCTGGGGCGGGGTGGTTGGCATTAGACTTCCCTTCTGAGAGTATAATATGATCGGACTTCCACATTTGCTAAAGTTTTAATATGTTGATAAAAATTGCCGTATTTGAAGAATATCGATTGAAAAGGAAGTGCGAATTTCCTTCGTGATATTTTCTTGGTAACGACTAAAAGTTGTCTCGAGAAAACCAAGAAACCTTAGTCGATTTCTTTAAACATTGGATAATAATTAATTATCCAAAGATTTATTCACTTGTGAGTGAAACAATTTTTCCCAAGATAGATAATTGATTTTCGGATTTCTTTGGAGAAACTTTGAGTCATATTACAGTCTATAGTGCCAATCATTAAGTGTAGGTTCTGCGAGTTGTATGATATTCACAACTAAATACTCGAAAAAAAAATTAGAGCATCAGAAAACACAGCCGTAAACGTTAAAGACGTAGAGTAACGTAGACGCAAATAAAACTTAACAACAAGACCCAACAATAATAACACGGAGACAGATGTGGTTCTCCGGCTATTTGCTTCATTTTTGTACTTGATCTTGATGTAAAGCTTACCACTAAATAAATCTATCCGTTTCGGAGTTTCTATCTAAACTGCCTGTTTATGTTATAAGTTTGCTCCTTTTCTTTTAAATGTTGTCTGTTACTTTTTTGAATATTTTTATAAATGTTCAAATTTTATTGAAAGTAAGTTTTTTTTTTTTTTTTGAAAAACCACAGCTCGTTACTTTAAATAGAAATAAAAATTTAAATATTACCTCGTAACGAAAAGTCGACAGTCAATGAGAACCAGTAAATACTTCCTAATAAAACGCTTACTCGACAAAAGATCTAAATTAAACTTGAAAAACAAAGTTCAAATCTACAAATCCATAATAAGACCAATTTGGACCTACGGACTACACACACTAAACGGATACAAGCGCTATAGAACAAGATACTGCGAACAATCACACAATGCCCATACTATGTTTCTAACATGACGTTACATACTGACCTTCAAATCCCATTTGTACACGACTTTACTGTACACAACTTTAAAAACGATTCTACAGCAAACTAGGAACATACACGAACCCGCACGTCACAAACCTGTCCTCCCTAACCATTCCTGGGAATCCTCCCAGACTTTTGAAGCGCCAGTGGCCAAGGGACCTCCTGTCACAGGAAGAGGAATAACAAGACCAGGAAGAGTGGCATTGGCCACCTTCTTCAAGCCTTCAAGCCACATTTATTTAAGCCTACATTTACTTATTGTATTATTACAGATTGTAAATATAAATAAACAAACAAAAAAAAATATTACCAGGCTAGTTAATGTTTTTTTTTTTGTTAACGCTTTCTCCAATCTTATGGTACCTTATGTATCGAAGAAAGAAACGTATTCCACGCAAAAAATTACCTGTTGTAATATATATATATTTAGAAAATTCGAGGTTTCAAAAAAAACTTTCAAATGCACAAAGCAAATGGATGGCTATCTAACCCTCCCCCCAAAAAAATCACATATCTAAACTAAAAAATCTAGCGTGAAACGCTCACAGAACTTTCTCTTACTCCATTTCTCAAAATTATAATTGACAAATTTTATAGTTATTCGTACCAAATTTAATGGAATTCGTCGAAAACTGAAAAAAAAAAACTGTTCAGTAAAAGAGCACTTCCGGTTTACTAATTTTCTTGAAACACGGAATTTCGGCCATGTATTTATTTCTAATTAATTTTGTTTGGATGATAGAATTGTATAATCAATCAACTATGATACCACTTTGGAGAAAAACATACCCCCCCCCCTACCCCCCCCCCTAAAAGTGCCCTTAAATGAATTTTCCCAGAGAAATATTTCAGATAAAAGTTGTAGCTCTTTGTATGTGTAGTTGATGTACCATGTTTCAGGAAAATTGTCGGAGCCATTTTTGAGAAAATTGCAAAAAAGTACAAAAAAAACAACTTGTAAGCGTTTGAGGAATTTTGACAGATAACGTAGTGTTAGATCCCATGGTGATATCTATACGGAATATCAAGTTTCAACTTTCTACGGTTTTTCGTTTTTGAGCTATGCTGTACACATACATATATACACACACACACACACACACACCTACAGACTATTTGCTAAAAACCACTTTTTTTGGACTCAGGGGACATCAAAACGGATATTTCCGGTGAAAATTCGATATCGAAAATTTGACAAGATTACAGTACTTCCTCATACTAGGAGTAAGAGAAAGTAAAAAGAAAGAAATGTTAATAAAAGTTACTGTTTGAGCAAATATATTCAATAAATAATGACTTATTAAATTTATTAATGTAAATAATTTCATTCATGTGCTTCTGGTCTGGGTTCCAGGTCATATGGGAATTTTTGGGAATGAGGAGGTGGATAGATTTGCCAAATTAGGTGCCTCTCTCCCTTTCATTGGTCCAGAGCCTGCTGTTGGTGTGTCTTCTGACACATGTTTGTCGGGCTTTCAGACGTGGATGACCTCACAGCACTCATCCTTATGGATGAGTGCAGTGGGTTGTCGGCAGTCTAAAATGCTCATTGGGGGCCCGGACGGAGCTTTGAGTAGTGGGGTCCGATGTCTTTCACGGACCTCCCTCAGGTATCTGGTTGGATTCCTCACTGGGCATTGTGGTTTAAGGAGACATCTCTATATAATGGGACTTGTGCCTGACCCTTTTTGTAGAGTTTGTGAAACTGAGGAGGAAACACCCATGCATTTGATGACGAATTGTTTGGGTTGTGAGGAGATTAGGTTTAGGACCTTCTGCCGGAATAGGATGTCGGTAGAGGATCTTAAGCTGTGTCCTTTTAAGGTTTTGGTCCGATTTGTTCGGTCTGTTGTGAAACTTAGATGGTTAAAACCTGGGCCTGGATTTTCATTCTAGTCCCAGTGGTAGGTATTCTTTAGGGGCAGCTATATGGGCCCGAGGGGGCTTTGGATAGCGTAGGGTTTACTTCCCTCCCCTTTTGGTAATAATAATAATAATAATACTGTTTGAGCAAATATATTCAATAAATAATGACATTAAATTATTAATGTAAATAATTTCAACAATTAACAATGATGGGATTTATAAACTACTAATGAAAATAATTAAGATTGATACTATACTGGCTTATGATCAGTACTTACTTCATTATATAATATCCCCCTTGAGAATGGTGTAAAAGAACGCCGAAACGTTGAGTGCATTGTATAAAAAAATAAAAAATAAATTCTGAAGGCTATAAAATTGATTTTTGAACTACTTAGCTATAAAATAAATAAATAAATAAATAAAATAAATTTAATTAATATCAGTATATAATTTAAACCTTCGACACTGCATATTTAACCAGTAATCAACTTACTAAATAATACTTAATCTGTGATTACAATTTAATAATTTTTTTTATCTACTTAAATATTATTATATTTATTGTTGGTCAACTAGAAAAAAAGAACTAAAAAAATATTTAAAAAAATTATAATAACAGAAAATATAAACCTGAAAGATTTACGATTTAAAGTTATTTTGGCTGTGGACGGAAGTCATCAATTCGTCGTGTAAACTAGAGTTTCAAACAGGTATGATATATATATATATATATATGGTGTTTAGTTAAGGAAAGAAGGGCACAAGAGTGTGGCTTCATCATTTTTAAGTCTTGTAGTCTTGGGACACAAATAAAACAACATCTCATAACAGTACGAGGATAAGCTGGATAACAGTCATTCTACCTTTTATGTAAAGACATTCTTCCACTTCCCCTTGGGTCGGTGTGATAAGTCTTTTCCACCAGCTTCTTCTTCTTCTTCTTCTTGTTCCATTGATCCTTATGTCTCCATTCATAATTTTTAATAAACTATTTCAGGTATTCTTAAATGTTATTATTATTATTATGATATGTCGCACGCGACTTATATATATTATTGTATTTATATTATTATTTTTTAATTTTTTTTTTTTCAAAAAAAGATGTTAAGAAGAGTTTATGCTAAAGAAAGGTTGTTAATACCAGATTTTAATTTATTCGTTTGTAATCTGGATACTGTTATTATAAATTTGTTTTTTAAAAAAAGGTTTATTAATGGAATTTTATATAAATTACGAAAAATAATTTCTATAAACAGTCCAATTTCATCGTAAGTTACCTTGGACGCAATCCGCCCATGAAGGGTCCAGACTTGCCAGGCGATTTTTATGGATTTCCATCGTCATGTAATTCTGGCAATTACAGCTCTCGAATTGTTTACTGTAGATGATTTAAGACAAGACACTAGTAACTTTAAAATTTTTCTTTTTTATGTTTCTGCGATGTAACAAATGTGTATGTTTAAAAATTCTTTCTCCAAATTTTCACGACTTTCTATATATTTGTAACGCAGCCAGTGGTACCATCTAGGAGAGAAAGTAGGAACCTCAAATTCTCTTAGTGGCCGCTAGGAAGCGCTGGCGACGCGCTCTAGCTCTTTGTAGAAAAATCGAGGAAGTTCTAAAAGTTTCTCCACCGGTATAAATAGTGGGACCGTAGAGAGTTGAGAGAGTTTGTCCAGTTATAAAACGAAGTCACTAGTTTGTGAAAAGTGTATAAAAAGTGAACTTTTGTGGTTTAAACTGTGAAGTAATTATTATTAAATGTTGTATTTTGTAATTTATTGTGTATAACAATAAATTGGTGTTTACTTTATTAAAGTTTAGAATGTTATATCTAGTTAACATTCCCTCTTAAAGTTTCCCTCTTAAAGTTGCAGTAGCTAGTTAAGAGGGAAAAACGTTACAATATTAAAGCCTTGATAAAGACAGGAAACTCTGTCGAAACATTGGCATAATTGAATGGTTTTTTTTCTTGACCGATCCTCACCAAATTTCTTCATAACTTAATTCATCAACGGTCAACAAATTCTTTTATATAAGAGTCGTAACGTAACGTAACGTATCATCTCTGGCCGAATATAGTTAAGGCAAAAAATATAAAAAAAGAAGTTAATTTAAATCAATAAATTCAAATTTGTATGAATTGAACTTTGGACTATAGTTTACTTTTGATAAAATTTAAGAAACGATGCAAAAATTATCAAATTATTAATATTAATGCTAAAAAGTTTAATATAAGACAGTTTAGAAAAATACTAAAAAATTGCATTTTTTTTATTGCAAGTCATTAAAAAAAAATGTTTATCATTTAATTACTGACTATAAAATAGTTTTTAATTTAGAATTTTATCCCAAAATCTAATTTTGGTTTAAATTTATTCAATTCCATTAAATAATTTTTTTTTCTTTTGAATTTGAAAAAATTCTATTCTTTTTATTGTTTCCATATCGCTGTCCTCCATAAAAAAAAAAAAAAAAATCTGGTGTGAAACACTCACACAACTTTCACTTACTCCAGTTCTCAAAATTATAATTGACAAATTTTTATAGTTAGTGCACCAAATTAATTCTAATACGGCGAAAACTGGTAAAACCGTTCAGTAAAAGCGCACTTGCGGTTAACTAATTTCCTTGAAACTCAGAATTTTAGCCATCTATTTATTTCTAATTAATTATGTTTGGATGATAGAATTCTATAATCAACTATGATAGCACTTTAGAGAAAAACATAATCCCACCCCCTCTCCTAAAAGTACCATTAAATGAATTTTCCTAGAGAAATGTTTAAATAAAAGTTGTAGATTTTTGTATGTTTAATTTTTATAATACATTTCAAGAAAATGGTCAAAGCCGTTTTTGAGAAAATCGCGAAAAAGTGAAAAAAATCATTTAGTAAAGTGGTAAAGTAAACGCACTTCCGGTCATCCGATTTTTTTTCAAACTCGGAATTTCCGCAACATATTTAATTCTAAGAAACATTATTTAGATGATAGAATTGTTTAATAAACTGAAATAGCAGTTTAGATGAAAACCTAACCCCTCCCCTCCCTCATAACTGCTCTTAAATGAATTTTCCAAGAGAAATGTTTCAAATAAAAAATTTTAGCTCTTTGTATGTGTAGTTGATATACCAAGTTTAAAGAAAATTGTCGGAGCCATTTTTTGAAAAAAGACGCTAAAAAGTAAATAAACCAACTAGTAAAGTGGTACTTCCGGTTGAGGAATTTTGACAGATGACCCAATGTCAGATGCCATGGTGATACCTAAACGGAATATCAAGTTTCAACTTTCTACGGTCTTTCATTTTTGAGCTTTACTGTTCACATACATTCAGACCATTTGCTAAAAACCACTTTTTTGGACTCAGTGGGACCTCAAAACGGATATTTCCGGTGAAAATTCGATATCGAAAATTTGACACGATTACAATACTTCCTCTTAATATGGAGTAAGAGAAAGTTAAAAAAGCGATAGATAAAGATCGACATCTTAATACGATTAAAGATTCAAAATAAGTTTTCCCAGCCAATATTTTAGATTCGTAAATCTGATATGACGGAATGTTTCCCTTCTTGTAGTAAACAAAGAAGAAGTAAAAATCGAAACTTTGAAAATATAGAAAAAAAAAAACACTTTACTTATAAGTTTAATGTCTTTTTTATTTATTTATTTATTTATTTATTTATTTATTTATTTATTTATTTTTGAGCCCTACTTTTAGTTTGCAATTACAATAAAAAACTCTGTTAGTAGATTGTACTATTCAGAACAATTTCGAAGATCCAGTTTGATATCTATTCTATAAAACACTTTCTACCACCCTATTTTATATCTATATATATAAACACAATACAATATTTTAATTTGTTCTAGTATGTGTTACCTATAATAATAATAATTAATAAGGAGTTAGTCTACAATATTATAAAGAAGTATTTTTTTTTATTTTATTTTCATTATGAAAACAATGAGACTCTTGGTAAAATACTAAAACATCATTAACTCTTATTGAACACAATAAAGAAAACGAACAATATTGATGGTTGATTGAAGAGCATCTCGATCGTGTAGTGGTAAGATATGGGGGATGGCGGAGGGGATTATTGGAAAACAATGAACAATTATCTACATTGCCATATAGCACACACACAGACACACAGACATACACACACACTAATAAACTTTTACACTTATATTAAATCCAATCACTTCCTTTTATATTGTTTTGTAATAATTTAACTAACATCGACCTAACTTTCATTGTTAAGAGTTTATTTTATATTACGATATTGTTTAGTTAATTGGATTAACTGTAGCTCACTAGCATTCCTTCTATCATCTTATTAACTGTAACATTAAGATTAATAAAATTATAATAAAAAAGTTTCTACAACGTTCAATTAGTGCAGTATTTAAAATTTGATATATATAATTGGAATTAATCTCACAGCATCCACGTAGTAATCTGATTCTTGATATTATTTTTGTTAGAAATTCTCAGGCTGGCTTAAGTAACGTAAACTATTCGGAATAGGATTACGTTAGTATGAATTCCACTAATTGTTTAAAAATAATGAAAAAAATTAATTAATATATAAATGAGTTTAGTTACCATGGTTATGAATAAGCTAGGTGACCAGGAACTCAGTTCGAGTCTACGCTATATTTATATTAGTTTGGAGGATGTAGAGTAGTATATGCTTTTGCTCCTGTCAATGACACTTACTTTGATAGCTGGACATTAACCCCCTTCTGAAAAATACGCATTACTTTACTTTACTTTCTCTTACTCCCCAAGTAAGAGGAAAGTATTGTAATCGTGTCAAATTTTCGATATCGAATTTTAACCGGAAATATCCGTTTTCAAGGTCCACTGAATAAAAAAGAAAAAGTGGTTTTTAGCAAACGGTCTGTGTGTGTGTGTGTATATATACATATATATGTGAACATCATAGTTCAAAAATGAAAAATCGCAGAAAGTTCAAACTTGATATTCCGATTTGCCATATCACCATGGGTACCGATAGTTCGTTAACTGTCAAAATTCGGTTCAACCGGAAGTACCACTTTACTGAATGATTTTTTTTTCAATTTTTTTTACAATTTTCTCAAAAATTGATCCAATAATTTTCTTTAAACTTAGAGCCAATGATTATGTTTGGCTCTAAAAGTATTACCTTAGTTTATTATACAATTTTTACCATCTATACAAAATTAATTAGAAATAAATAGATTGCCAAAATTTTGAGTTTCAAGAAAATTAATTAAACCGGAAGTGTGCTTTTACTGAACCTTTTTTTTTTTTTCAGTTTTTGTGACTTTTCTCCATAAAATCACCGACAAATTTTATTAAATTTTGTACGTATATTAACTATAAAGTTTGTCAATTATAATTTTTAAAAATTGGAGTAAGAGAAAGTTGTAGGAGTGTTTCACTCTAGATTTTTTTTTTTACTTTTACTTTCTCTTGCTCCTAATAAGAGGAACAACAAAGTTCTGACATGTAAAAACGTATTTCTGAAACCTATTTGGTCTTACGGACTCGAAAACTAAAGGGGTCAGCCAAGCATTTTTTATATTTAGCGCCTTTAATTCCTTATGAACTTAGAAAATTCTTCGTAGAACAATTAAACGTCGAACAATGCTCCCTACTATGTTTCTGTCCAACAGAACTATCCATAAATGATTTAAAGATACCATTTATTAAAAACTTTCAATTCAACACGCTACAAAAAATCTACAATCTTCTTTCTGGTCATCCTAATCCATTATTTCATCACTACTCATCTTATTTCCTTCCTGGCAATCCAACCCCACGATTCAAGTGGCACTGGCCATGCGATTTCCTCGACGATGGAGTTAATAAATAATCTAAATACTTGGAGAGTCACCACTGGATTAGATGATGACTCCTTTCACATCTCAATTCTTGCAGTTTTAAATTCAAATAAATAAATATGTAATTGTATTACAGCAGTGAAAGTAAATGCTGTAAATATTTCTCTAGCATTTTACGAAAGAACAACAAAGAAAAATATTAAATTAATAATAATTACTATTTAGTTACGCCTTAGAACTTACTTAAAAATTTGGTGATGTCAAATTAAAAACAGACAGACCATTTGCAAATATTAACCAATAGAATTTCCACTTATTATCTCTCTAGGGGGATTTTGTTGTGTGAAATTAAAAGTGTGTGAGAGGGGCAGAAGAAAAAAAAGAATGTTAGTCTACCATGAAATTGTCATAATATCACTGGGAGGAACATTGCGGTAACTCACCCAATCAGATGTTAGTAAACATCTCCCTTTTTATATAATTCATCCCTTCCTATCGCTTTTCTCTGGCTAGGTACAAAAAGTACGTAGTAGATCTTTCCCCCTACTTTACTTTTTCAAAATCTTCCCATAGATATTATAAAAATATTTTGATATTATATAATTCAGAAATTCATTCTTTAGAAGACAAAAAAAAAAACAAAATCAAGTGAAGTTTAACGAGTTTAATTTAATTATTCCTTATGAAATTTTAATAGCACTAAAATCACTATTAAAAAAAAAAAATCAAGAAATAGGTATTCTAGTATTATAACTATTTAAAAATTTAATGATTCAATTAAATCAATGGGTTATTCTACCTACTTTAAGACGATCAATCTTTGTTTGTGTCAGCAGTGTCAATTATACAAGCAGTGTACTCCTCAATCAAATTGAGTAGCTGCACATAACTTTTTTTTTTTACAATTTGTTGAATGCAAGCGTAAGTATGAAAGTCGAATCATTTTAAAAACGGTACCTGCGGGTAATGATTTAATGGAATATAGTTATTTAAGGTCTCAGTTATCTTAATCTACGTATTTTCATTCTTATTTATTATATGGTTCGAGTCTGTTTACCTTTTTTCTATATTTTTCCCCCGGAGCTTCGAAACAATCTGTGCAATTCATTACTGGATGATATGTAAGCGTGCTCGAATATATATTACCTTTAAACTCATTATCTTTAATGCTTCTCATTTGGCAGCTTGATGTAAGAAATACATATCAAGTTATTCTCTCAAGAGATCAAAACTATTAACAACCACTTTTTAAATTTAACCCGCCGCTAACTAATTCCATCCTCAGAGACATTTTCCGTGGTAGCCTGCTTCATTTTGTGGTCATCGACCGGTTTCGGGCGTTCGCCCATCTTCGGGATGCGTTTTTTAGACAGTGTGACAACACAGACTCGCACAGAGCTAACTTAGTTTCACAATCTTCACACTCTAAGTGTGAAAACTAAGTTAGCCTCTGTGCGAGTTTGTGTTGTCACACTGTCTGAAAAACGCATCCTGAAGATGGGCGAACGCCCGAAACCGGTCGATGACCCACAAAATGAAGCAGGCTACCACGGAAAATGTCTCTGATGCTTTCCAGCTCTGCGGAACCAACCACCACAACAAATAATTCCATCCTAATTGAAGACATCTCAGTTTTTACTTCGTCGATATAGACCAGTAATATCCGCTTTCCATTAATCTTCCAACTCAAGATCTTCCATTTCTCTAAACCAACAAAATAATCAACTTAATAAACTCAGCCGAAAATTTTTGTTTTAACATCTGAAATTAATCCTCCTCTGCACACATAATTTATTGTTTTTTTTTTCATTGCTTTTTCACACTCTTTCTAAGCAAGTGACTGGCCAAAAATATCTCGCCGAAGGAATGCTGCAACTTATTAGAGAGGTGAAAAAAGGAGATACTGCTGACTACGAATTAAAGGCCCTAGCCTTAGAAACCCTTTTTTGAAAGGTATCACGAAAATATTTGGATGCATATTTATTCGGATGGGTCAGCATTGGATGTTCTCTCCAACGCGGGCACGGTAGTCTATTCCTCAGTTTTTAGTTTGGCTGAACCAGTAGGAAGGGTTGCCTCCAATTCCGATAGGGAAGTTAGAGCGGTTCTTTTAGCACTAAAACAAATACCTCACTTAAAGGTAAACAAGGTAGTCTTATTTATTGACCCACAGGCGGCGATAAAGGCATTAACTACCGAATCGTATGACGCCATAGAATGTCGTAAGACCATTAACGACCTAATCAAGAAGGAAGTAGAAGTAGTTTTACAGTGGATCCCTAGCCATTGCGGCATAAAGTGTAACGAGGAAGCGGACAGACTAGCCAAGTCAGCGGCGGCAGGTATGACCCAGCCGGAGGGATCCACTTCATTTGAAACGCCTAAGCGACTTCTCCGGGCAAGTGTGAAAAAAAAAAAAACGGCAGAATTACATGAGATACAGTCAGAGGGCAAGCGTTGAGCGATCCTCGGTCATAGCGTGTTGCCAAATAATCTGCCACGAAGCGAAGTAGTGGCCTGCTTCCGATTATTAACCAGACATGACTACCTAATTGGGTTAGTCGATAATCCGGATTGTGTTCTCTGCGGGGCCGGTCACATGACTGGAGTGCGAGGCCCTTGCTGATTTAAATACACAATCTAATGACGAGCTCTCAGCAAGAGCCAAGATATATTGGGCTGCTAGACGTCGAATGGCGGAATGCCAAATATGACGTAGGGCTTTGGAAAAAATAACTCTTTTTAAGCATTCTCTATTATTTACTTTTCAGGAAAACATATAATTATTAATCTCAGTTAGAAATTCCTATACCGTTAGGAATTAAAAAAAAAAAATTAAATCAAATAGGTATTTGCTTTATTCCTTTTTATAATATGTAGAAAATTCGAAGAAATTTATTAAATTTAATTCACAAATTATTCAATGGGAACGAAAAGATTTTTTTTTTAAAAATATACGATAATTTCAGCTTTTCTTAAGCGTAATTTCTCACCGAAAATATATAAAAGTTATAAAGTTAAGTTCCAAATAGTAATAATGCGTTATGGGAAGGGATTAGCTAAGTGGTTAGCACATTGGACTCCCACGCGGAGGTCCCCAGGTTCGAATCCAGCTGTGCTGCCCTTAGATTTTTTCTCTTTCTAGTAGCTTCTACAGCTCACTGTGTTGTCTGTAACGAGAGAACACTGTACGGAGGCCGGCCAATGCACTGAGAAAGTACCTTAGATGTTGACACGCCTTAAATTAAAAAAAAAAAAAAACAATATTTGTATCCATTAAAACATTGATTTTTCACCGGAAATACGCGTTTGAGATCCCCTTGAACTCAGAGACTATCTCAAAACACAAAAAGTCATAGGAAGCTCAAACTTATGGCATTCCATTTGGATACTACCATCGGACATGAAGATTTTGGGCAAAATCTATCATTTAAATAATATTAAATAGAATTAAATGTGTTGTCCAAATTCCGAGTTTGAAGAATATCGGATCATTTCAGGGATATATATATATATATATATATATATATGGAAAGATTAATAATGAAAGCGTTCAATCTTTGGAATAAAATATATTCGATTGGAAACAAGGGAAAATTCTACAAATCGCTTAATTCAATAACTAGAGTCAAACCTTGAGGTTTTCATTGATGGATATTGGATAAGAGCATGTGTAGATTAATCAGTCGCCTTAGAACTAATCACGGATTATGTAGGGTATATCTACACAAAATTAGTAAAGAGATATCACACCCTTATGGTTTGTCCCAAATATGACCCATAGCAGCCAGAACTTTTTGAAGAAATTAACCGAAATAATGATAAATCCATCATTCTGCTATATAGAATTCTTGTTACTCTAGAGAGAGGTTTATATTTCATTGTTTTATTTTATATATGAAAATAATATCAGAGCATCTAATAGAAATTAAATTCGGGACATTCATTGTTATGCATGTATTTATTAGGGTGAATGTAATTACTAGAACGAATGTGTGAGTTTTTAATCTAGGTTAAGAATAAAAAAGCTTGATGTGAGTGAGGAGTTGGGTGGCGGATGCCGCACAGAAGTGGCAACTGTTGGCTTTTAATGATCTACCTTATAGCTATGTCCTTTAAAGCTAATACCAAGGAAAAACAATAAGAATATCGGATGATCGGAAGTGCGTTTTTCCAAAAAATTATTTTTCAGTTTTCTGCTATTTTTTTTTTTCTAAAACGGGTCTATAATGGGAGAGTAAGATAGAGAGAATTTAGATCTGGTTCATGAAATGAGAAGACTTTGTTAACTCTGGTTAACTGGTATATTAATAAAATGACACAGTTTGCCTGGACTTGGTAACCTCTACAATGATAGAGAATGGTTAAAGTAGAGTGGTATGAGAATGACCCATATTTACTGGCAAGATTTGAACTCTAGTGAACTGTCCGTCCCCTTCTGGACTGTCCGTCGCTGTATTTATCTGGTTTCTCCCACTCCAGTCCGAGAGAGTAGTTGGGTTTGTTTCTCTTCTCTCTACTCTCCTTGGTTGCTGTTACAGGGTCCAACAATTTTCATAAAACTAACACATACAAAGAGCTACAAAACTTTTATTTACAACATTTCATCGGGTAAAGTCATTTAAGGGGGCAATATTTCGAGTTTGAAGTAAATTGGGTAAACCGGAAATAAGTTTCTACTGAATTTTTTTTTTTTTTCAGTTTTCGCGGTTTTCTCGATAAATCACCAACGAATATCTTTAAATTTGATACATTAACTGGGAATAAAGAGATCTAAAAAGCTGTAACTTTAGTTTGGAAACTTTGAAAGAAGTTTTGGGGGGAGGTTAGCTTTTCTCAATAAAGTCTTTTTATTAAGTTTGGACTCTCCCATTGATATACAAATGAAGACAACAAATTTACCGAACATACTCCCTCATAATTATATGGTAATCTTCCTAATTGAAAAAATTACCGATATCGGCAATAAAAAAAAATCTATCGTTTGGGGAGAATCTTCTTTATCTTGTATAGCCCCTTATATTTGGGGATGTTATTTATTTCCTCTTGGCATCAATCCGACTAGTGATTGCCTTCAGAATAATCATTTACTTAAATTTATGATTGCCATAATAATTTACTTAACGTTCAACTTGGTCGTTTCTCGAGGAATATTAGTTGAGTTTGGTGCTAATGGTTATTTCATTAGTATTCACAAATTCTTGAAATTCCGTTGACGTGAAGTAAATTCAACAATCGGAAATTAATCTCGTGGACTCATAGATTGTTTATGGAATCTGGAGCTGTCCATGTGGATTGTGCACCTAATCCAGTAGAGGGTTGTTATTAAGGCTGGAATGGATGATTTGATTCTTTACCCTATTGCGGTTCCTTTTATTCAACATCCATCATTTTCTGAACCTGAAGATGACTTTCATGTTTTCCGATGAATGCCCGTGATTATGAATTTAGGGATTTAGGTGGACTTGTGTATGACGTCATCATTAACATTTCTCTTTCTCTCATAAACTTTTCTTTTATTGCGTAAAACATTTCTCCAGGTTTAGGCTATTAATTTCATGGTTGACTTTTCTCCATCCCTGGCTGATATACAACCCTAAGGACTTGAATGCCTGGGACTTCCAGAGGTTCACTTCCAAACCGATGTTTGTACGAAACATCGTGATGTGATGTGAAATGTTGTACGAAAGAAAGCTTCAAAGATTACCCCGGAAGTGATTGGCAGCTTATATTGGTGGGCATTAATTGGTATTATTATTATTTTTTTTTAATTAGAAGGAATAACTTTCGTTTCCTCGCATGAATTTACTAGTTCTTTAGCCCTGAAGGAGCTACATAGGGCACTATCCCCGTTCGACAAACCACTATAAAAAAGTTCGCTAGCAACTCAATTCAGCATGATTGTTTTAGCCCTAGACAGTAGATTCAATCCCATTAGAAGATATCTCAGTTTTATTATATTCATTTACCAATCATCTGCACTCCATCACCGTTCTCTCCATCTTAATGTCTAACTGAGTAGGTTGTATGTCCAACTATAATATATCCTCTCACTTTCTTCACAAACTTAGTAATCACAGCCGAATTTTTTTATTCCATCACATCTCAAATTCCTGATATTCTTTACGGTTTGGCAAGCATGTAATTATTGATTTTAATTAAAAATTAATTCCTAGGATTATCTCTTCCTAGGAGCCTCTATAGCTCACTGTCCACGGTGATGGAACAGGTGTTATCTGTAACGACGAAACACTGTCCGGAGGCCGGCAGTGCAATGAGAAGGCTCCGGGCGCCAATGACCGTAGATGTTGACGCGCGCCTTAAATTTAAAAAAAAAAAAATTCCTAAATATTAGGAATTTACAAAAAATGACAACTTTTAGTTGTTTTGCTCTTTGGAAATATATATTTTAAAAGAAATTAATAAAAATTAATTAATTTACCGTGCAAATTATTCAACGGGAAGTAACATATTAATTTTTAAAAATAGATTTCGTTATTTTTTTAATGGAAATTTGAAATTATTGATACATAATTTTTACCTTTTTTTTTTCATTGCTAAAAACTGTAGATTTGCAAAATTCGAATTTTCCACGAAAATAAAGTTTTTGAGGAGTTCTGAGCTGAAAGAGTGGTTTTTTTGGAAAAAGGTATTTGTGTTTGTGTGTGTGTTTTTGTGTAATACACCCAGCCACAAAAAATAATAGGGCACTTATGTTTTTCAGAGATTGTAATGGCAAGAGAGAGTACACAAGCCCGACTGAGAGAAAACAGACTCTCTCTGGTACTCTCTGACTTAAGCAGGCTAGAGTGGGGAGAACCTGTATATAAGCCAGTGAGAGATCTAGACATCTATCTATCAGATTCAACCATATACATCACATCGTGTCATAACTCTCCTCTAACCCTTTATCCTATAAAATCATTACAAGTCCAGTGCAGTTTGTGTAAACTTATAGTTATAACAGTGTCTTCATATCTCGTCTAATTAATCAATCCCAATTTCTCTCCTCATCAACTCCATTATAGAGATATTATAAGTTCTATGCTCTGTGCAAAATCTATGTTATCACACTGTTTTGACAAAAACATCCTGATGATTGGCGTACGCCAGAAATCGGTCGATGACCAGAAAAAGGAGCATGCTATCACGGAAAATATCTCCGATGCTTTCCAGCTCTGCGGAACCAACCACAATAACTTATGTTTTTCTATATAAATACAAAATAACTCTAAACTTTGTGCTTAGTTTTGGCATATTTGTGATTATAATTAATATAAATGTTATTTATAATACTTTAATCAGAAAAACGCTCTAATTTTTTGGAGAATAAAAATTTGAAAACAATAGAAATTTATTTATTGTGGCTTTCTTGTCTGGGAAACATTATTTTTAATTTAATTCATTTCTTTTGAGGATGCCGTCAGAGTAGTCGCTATTGCGGAGGAAGGACAGACATATAGTGTACGTTGTGTGGCAGAACGTTTCAAATCTGTCACGTTCTATGGTTTAACAACCAATCATAAATTTTAGAGAAACTAGTTCGGCAGACCCAAAAGTGGTCTTAGAGAGGGTCACATCCACAACAGATCGGAACGAGCGATCGTTATAGTCATATTTAAGATAATCCCAAAAATCTCTTCTGTAAAGGTGCACTTCCGGTTAGCCGACTTTCTTCAATTTCGGAATTCTAACAAAGCTTCTAATGTATAATAATGGAATACTAAGTGCACAGATATTTATTTATTTATTTATTAACAAGCTTAATAGGTGCAACACCTTTAGCCCGGAGTTGCTACATATGAAAAAAAAACTTAAAGTACACATTCCATGAATTAAAGTAATAAAGTACAAATAATAACAGACAAGACAAAAAAAAAAGTACATAATTGAGGTGATGAAAAACTAAGGAAGAAAAAACAAAAATAACCAGACCGGTACATAAACAAAAAAGAATAACCCAAATGACATCATTCGTTTATCAAAAACTTTGAATTTTTAAAGCCTCAGAAACATAGTTATAAACATCACAAATTTGTAATTTAGACACAATTGATAAAAAGTCTGGTACTGATGTTGGGGAGGTGACAAGGAATCAATATATTCCTTAGTAATATGTACGTAAACCTTGGTAAACGGGGCAGTCAAATAGAAAATGGATTAAAGAATCGGGGGCCAAGTAATGGCACAGACTGCAGATAGTATTACTGTCTAAAACATATTTAATGCCATTACAGTACAGAGTTGCAATTTTAAGATTTGCTAATCTTAGCTGAAGTATAATCCTTAATAAATTAATTGAACAACTCCAATCGAAATAATTCTCTGTTAGGCCTAAGGCGCTTAAATTTCTGTACTGTGCATTAAATCTGCAAGAATCTACAAAGTAATGGATATCTTCACTTAAACACATATTTTTAAATCGTAATATTAGATTCTTGAGCTCTCGTTTAATTCTTAAAGAGACATTAAACCCTCGTTGGTCCAAATTAAACTCTCGTTAGTCCAAGGATCGTAAAATTTCTGCCGAACCTATAGGTGTTAAGAAGCTATTCAATTTAGATATCCAGTTATACTTACAAATAGCACCATGTAAATGTTTTTGGTAAAGAACTTCAAAGCAGGTTCTGGGCCGTCTTCCTGAAGACATTTTCAGAATTTTTAATAAAAAATTTAACATTAATTTAAAAACAGCAACTTTCAATGGGTTAAGCCCAAATTCTAATCTAATAAAACTATTAGGGGTGGACATATTTAAATTAAAGATTCGCTTTATAAATTGGAGCTGTACTTTCTCAATTTGATTAACATAATCAACTGCCCAAATCTGTCCAGCATATAACAAAGTTGAAGTAATAAAAGCATTAAGCAGTTTCTTTCTAACTTTATTACTAGTTACTCGAGACTTCATTAGAATATTACGAACTTTCCAAGAGGCCAATTTCCCTTTTGCCATAAAATGGTTACAAGCTTGATAAAAACTTCCGGTCGAACTAAACGGTAAACCTAGGTAAGTGAATGATTTCACGATATCTAATCTTTCTTTATTAAGTATGACAGACCGGAATTTTTTTTGCCGAGTGCTCTTTGAAAAGTAAACTATTTTAAGTGCACAGATATAAAACCTTTAACTTTTATCCAAAAAAAAACATTGATTTTTTTTCAGAATCGTTTTGCAGAATTTATGGCATTCAATTTCGAATATATGTGGGGTTGGTTCTATGTAATTGGCACGCTCTTCACTTATCTTCCCAAGAGTAAGAAAAAATGTATATAATTGTTTCAAACCAGATTTGTTTTTTAAAATTATTTTTAAACAATTACATATTTAAATAATAAAAAAAGCCGCGCTTACTGATTGTTTATTGTTGCTATTTTTTGTGTGTAAATGTAGGCCTGATGAAGGCCCACATTTCAAGGTTTGAAACTTAGGCACATTAGAAGTTACTTTCTGCACTAAAACCTCTAATAACAATTAAATGTGTTGTTTAAAATTTTGAATTTGATATACACTCGCTCAAGACAATTTTCTATAAACAGGGTTCCTCCTATTATAAATAAAGAGGGGGGGGGGACTTACGTTCAAGTATTTCCAATGAAAATTCAGCTGCTATATATAATAGTAAAGTAAAGTAAAGCCTATTTTCTCAGGCGGGCTTAACGTCCAACTACCAAATTAGGTGTCGCGGTCGGGGGCGGAAGCACCTACTTTACTATTAACATTTTTTAAACAAATATAAAATTTAGCAGTTATACGCTGGACTCGAACTGGGGTCCTCCCACTTACAAGTCCGTGCTCATAACCACTACACCAACACCCGCCCCTATATATAATAGTAATGCAATATTTCTTCTTAAAAAAGAAATCATGACAATCTACTAGTTTTTTCATTTACATATCAGAATACATTTTTGGGATTCTTCATTCCAATAAAGTTTGAAATTTGAAGACTGCAAGTGATTATTATATTGTCTCATTTAGTAAATATTACAAGAAATGATAATAAACAATTGCCCTAAGGTGATAGTTATAAAAAAAACAAAATAAGTGAGAAACCAATTTCTACCTAATTAAATGATGATTGCTGGGGCCCTTAAAGTGGAAGTTGGGTTGGTGTGTGTGTGTGTGTGTGTGTGTGGCGTTAGCACTCTGCTGAAGATGGTCAGTCAGCGAAGGCGGGCCTCTAGTTTACTGAATTGTCTTCCCATTATTATACAAACACTTCACACACACACACACATATACTCATGTATTTATATATATATATATATTCATTAGTAACCTATTATTTCAGCGCCTTTAGGTTACGCCCACATCGACCGCCGCACTTCTTACCACCCAAAAGCCCTCTGGCTTGCTTTTTTTTATTCACCACTGTGCACATTCCCCCGCCCCTCGCCGCGCTGGAGGGCAACTTCTTTCATTTTTACTATTTGTTTCTTGTAACTTATACTAATTTGATAACCTGCTTCAGGGCAAACTATCCCTTTTAGAAATTGAATCTGCCCACTTTAGTTTACTTTTCCATCAATTCATTCATAACTTCCACACTATAATATATTTTCATTGATACTTTCATTCATATTTAATTTTATGTTACAATTCAATACAATTTATACTTTATTTAAATAAATTTCCACGAGACTAATTAAAAGATATAATTTTTACTTTCACTCAGCGCCCGCTCTAGCGGTTACGTCGCCCCGAACAAAAAGACAAATCGCCGCCCCATAAGAATATATATATATTTTTTTAAGCAAACACACTTGTGTCTATGCATTTCAAACACAAGCTGAAGCAGTGCTCTGCTCGCGTGCTAATGCTATTCTCTTCAGAGAAGTATATGCTTGTTCAAACAAGTTCTTTACAAATTCTGCGTTAATTTTTCAATAATAGTGTAAATATTTTTAGCTTTTACACATAAACAATATAAATACGCTACGCACTGTAAATTTTTAGCGAACGAAAAAAATCGATTTGCGAAATTTGAGTATTTAACACATCAATATTTTTCTCACACTTATAGCCAAAATGGCGCCCCAGACGAAAGTCCGGGTTGCCGTCCCTAGAGCGGGCATTGAGGTTTCACTGCTGCTGTTATAAATTGAGTTGTCAACGGAAATACTTGCCTTGAAGTCTGTGAATCGAAAAAACAATCTTTGGAAAATGGTCTTTATATAGATCTATATCTGAAAATGGTCTATATGGTTTCGATCAATATCCCTTAAGCGGCATTATAAACATTTTATTAAAAGGATTATTCACCAAATACGGATTTTTCCAGCAAAAGCTCCTTCTTATTCGCTTGATGTTTTGTGATTCTTATTTGCATTGGGCAGTAACATAAGATTTATAATGGGTATGATGAAGGAGAGAAATGTTTTGGTTTGAATGAACAACTAGATATGGCTGAACACTGTATAATGTAAAAAGTGACATTGACTGCCTGGACTTTACACTAAAATGGTAGAGTAGAGTGGTAAAAGGTAAGGTAAATGACACGTTGTGACTGGCGAGTGAACTCTGTTGTATATCTAACTCCGGTCGCTGTATTTATGTAGTTTCTCCCAGTTTAGTCCGAGAGTGTGGTCCTGTCATTTTTGTTTCTCTTTCTCTGCTATGGATCCCTCTCTTTGAGATTTACCTACAAATTGTCATCTCAGTTTATTATACAGTTCTAGCAACTATCCCCACTTCAGTGATGCCTTCAGATTTTCTCTTCTTAAGAAACTTCTACAGCTCACTCTGTTCGGTTATGGGCAAGAAATCTTTCAGGTTGCAGTGCAATATTCTCTAAAAAACAATCTTATTTGCATACTAAACGGTGCAATAGTTCTTAGAGCAAGACTTGGAAATTCACAAATTGTTTTCCCCATTCATCTCGATTTTTGAGCCAACGCCAGTGCTATTCCTCTAGCTGGAGAGGCGATCTCGCGTGCTTGAATTCCTTCGCTTTGTAACATATTTATCTTTTTCTGGGATATGAATTCTAAAGTCTTTGTGCCTTTAAACTTTATCTCTACGAACTTGTGAACCTTAAATTAATAGTATTCTGTTCATCAACCATTCTTCAATCACCATTCGTATTACAAGACTAGCTACTATTGTATAGTTCAACGTATATGTAGATAATTTAGTCGCATAACTGGTTCGTTTGCAGAGCTATTGCGAGGAAGCGGGGGTTATTTAACCCTCCAATAAACTATACAAAATGTTACTTACAAATTAAATGTGTTACCGGAATTCCATTTTGAAAAAAATTAGTTAATTAGAAGTGCCTTTTTTACTGAATGGTTTGTTTGTGTTTCCCTATTTTTCCGATGCCAATGGATTCTTGGATTCTTTAAATTTTGAATATTTATTGCTCACCTCATAAGCCCATCAACCGAAAAACTTGTCTTGATGTAGGGGATTGCGGGGAAGCTGGGAATTGTGCCTTTCTCAACAAAAGTGCCATTTAATTATGTTGTTCACTTTGGAATGTATTGTTCTCTTTGCTGTATAATATTAAAGGCGTGAACATTCCAAATTTGTAGGAATTTTTTTTATTTAGACTATGCAAATTGCAGTTAGAAATAGTCAGTATAAGATGCGTCACAAAGACCTTTAAGGAAGGGAATAGCTAAGTGGTTAGCTCCCTCCCCACGCGGAGGACCCGATTCCAAGTCCAGCTATGCTACCCTTAGATTTTTTCTTCCTAGGAGCCTCTACAGCTCACTGTCCGGTGATGAATAGTGTTGTCTGTAACAAGAGAACACTGCCCGGAGGCCGGCAGTGCACTGACAAGGATCTGGGCGCCAATGACCATAGATGTTGACGCGCCTTAAAATAAAAAAATAAAATAAAAAAACGACTTTTTTTTTTTAAAAATTCTGGTTGGTCTTATTTTTGTTTGTCCCAAAATATGCAATTTTGACCCATTTGCGTAATACTTATTGTCGAGTATCCTATTTAATTTGGTTTTATTTGTTCCATAGCAGCCAATAGGCTGTAGCTTACACTTAGTAATAAATAAATATTTGTTCCATAGCTTTTTATCATTGATTTGTAAACATTTACTAATGAGTATTAAATATTGAGTTTTATCCCTTTATCCATAATGTTGTTCTTGCATCAAGCTGACCGTAGCGAAAAAATAATTCAGTAAAATTTGGTAAATAAATAATTTTCATTTGTCACTGGAACAAAGGCTGTATTATTTTAATAGGGAGGTAGATAGTCCAGAGCAGTGCTATTTTGGCTTGTTCCACATTTGCGTTCTTGTTTTGGATCACTTAGATCTTTTACTTTAAAAGAAGTGTTCCGGCCCTAAGAAGACGCCACTCTGAGACTTTGAGGGGTGGGGGACAATCGATACTTTAGGGGAATGAGAATCCACTTTACTATGGGTATTTAAGAGTCAAGTTTGACCGAAAATTGTCTGGAATTGTCATTTAAATAGTATTTATTTATTTATTTATTTATTTATTTATACTATTATTTGGTTTATGTACAGGCTGTTTTTTTAATATTCTTCCTTACTTGGGGTGGTTATGAATGAACCTTTTTTTACAGCCAAATTATTTATTTATTTGGGCAGCGGTATTATTCGCTGCTATTCAGATGGCTCTAGACAGGAGGGTACTGGCCTGTCGGGGGCGGGAGCATGGTTTCAGGAGTTGGATAGAGGGAGTTTGGTGGCCTTGGGTGGTTTGGCCACCGTTTTTCAGTCTGAGGTGGTGGGCATCATTGAATGCTGCCACCTTGTGGGGGAGTGGCTAGGAGAGTTTAAGGAAGTGCGGATTTTCTCCGATAGTCAAGCCGTACTAAGGGCTTTGAGTAAGCCTTGGTGGAGTTCGAAATTAGTGGGAGAATGTAGGAGAAGGCTTAACGCTTTGGCTCGGAGGGGTAAGGTGCATCTCTATTGGATACCCGGACATGCGGGAATAGAGGGCAATGAGAGGGCGGATCGGCTGGCCAGGGGGGGATCATCATTACCATTTTGTGGTCCTGAACCAGCCCTGGCCGTTACAAAGACGTTTCGCGACAAACAGATTAGACTTTGGGAGACGAGAGCTTTGGAGAAACGCTGGGGGGACACGCAGGGGTGCCTCCAAGCTAAAAGATTTATAAAGGCAAGCAAGCAGGGAATTTCGGAGTATCTCCTGTCTCTTAGTAGGACGGGTTTGAGAACCTTGGTAGGGATAGTGACTGGACAACTTGGGTGTCCAGTCACTTGTTTAACATAGGGAGGACGCGGAGTCCCATTTGTCAGAACTGTGATGACGGAGTTAGGGAAACGGTGTATCACTACTTATGTCAGTGTCCCCGTTTCGCTGGAACTAGGTTTCGTATATTTGGGAGGACACCACTCCCGCAGGATTGCCTGGGCGAGTTGGAGTTTAGGGATATCTTGGGATATTGCAGATTAATCGGCAAGTTACCGGGGGAGATTAATTAAGGGGTCACTGGGGGTATCGGGGGGGATAAGAGCCACATAGGCTTAGGTCCCGTGCCTTTGGGCACCCGTTTGATAATAATAATAATTTATTTATTTTTATATATAATTATTACAATATTTGTTGCTCCCTTACGTTTCTGCACTTAACGTGCTGTCCTCAGAGGGATACTAGAATTACAGTCTGTTAAGCACGTAATGACAGCACGTTAAGTGCAGAAACGTAAGGAAGCAACAAATATTGTAATAATTATATAAAAAAATAAATAAATAATCTGGCTGAAAAAAAGGTTCATTCATAACCACCCCAAGTTAGGAAGATTATTTATTTATTTGGTATACTGTATTTTAAACAAAGAATTGGCCTAGTTATAAAAATAAAATAATATAGAATAAACAAAAATTAAGATCTTACTGAAATCAATTCAGAAAAATTAAAGATTATAATTAATAATACTGAAATAAATAATAACATAGAATAAATAAAACATGTTTCTTCTATAACAAATAGAATTTGTCCAATTGCATCCAATTAATGACCAATTTAGCAGCTACATTTTAGAATATAAAACTTCTGCATCTTACTGCTTGATTTATAAAAGTATATATATACATTTTAATATTTTTGGTAGAATTAATGATTTCATCAAAATCACTATCAATCGATAGATTAACTCTGAAAGGGGGCTTTAAGGTAGAACATTAAAAAAAAAAAAAATGAAACAAAGAGTCCGGGGGCTTCATCATATTACAAATAATACAGGATATTACTGTCATTAAATTCATATTTGTTATTATTTGTTATATTTGTCAAAATTAAATAATATTACACTCAAGGCCCAAAATCAACTTTTTGAAAATTAATCGTCGATAGACTGACGTCAAGTATATTTCCATCCGCTAGTATAATTAATAGTACATCATTTAAAAAAACTGTTTGCATAATATCTTCTTTAATATTAAATTAAAAATCAAAAATATCAAAAGAAATTAGAGTAAAGGCAAATTTAATAGTTATTCAAGCGTATTTTACTATTAAAAAAAAATATAAAAAAAATAAGATATTAAAAAAGGATAAAACTATTAGAAAACAGACAACGTACATGAGATAGAAGCCTAGACGGTTTTACATATATACACATATATATTTGTAGTCAGATATAACAACAATAAGAAGCTGGCATGATGTCAGTAAATAAGATTGGCAGGCCTGTATATTACAAGACTAAGAACTTGGTTACACTAAATTAGATATAGTCACATCAGATCTTACCCGACGGGTCCTACAATATTACAACAACTCCTAGCGCTAAACTTTTCCATTGTCAAACACACACTTGTACCGATCCAATCTATGATGTAGTAGTAACTATGGTCTCTCTATATATATATATATATCTTGAACAACCGGTTTTCAACTAAACTTACATATGCCAACAGATATACATACTATTCAGATATAATTACTATACCATTTTAATGTAAGATTTTTTTTAATTTTTTTATTTTATTTTATTCATTTTTAAAAACACATTAAATAAATAAAAAGAAAAATAATAATAATAATAAAAAAAAAACAGTGATAGTTCCCACAATAAGTTAGTATGATATGGGTTCCATAGGTTCCAGATATTAATAGGTTTCTCGATCTGACTCATGCTTATGTTTAAAAAAAAAAAAAAAAAAAAAAAAAAAGCACAAAGCTATAACTGCCTAATATATATCTATTTATTTTAGCTGACTGATCATAAATTTAAGAATTTTTATGAATTATTTTTTCGTTGTTATTATTATTATATCCGGTTTCAGTGCCAGTATTTTATATATATATGGCATTTCTTAGATACATATATTTTATATAAATATTATACATGTATATCGTAAATGTGAAACGAAGAATAGCTTTTAAATAGAAGAAATAGTTTATTCTGGTTTTGTCGCCAAATTACCATAAGAGTTACTTGATAAACATTAACTCTTCAGGGTTGCATAATGAATGCAACACTTAAAATTTTTTCCTCATTTTAGTTAAATTGCTTCAATTTAGCAAAATAAATTAAAAAAAAAAAAACTTACTTATTTACTATTTTCAATATTAAAATAAAGGAGATATGTTTGGGATATACGAGGTGTGTAAATTAAGTAATGAGACTGATTTTCTAGAGTTCGATCTGGCAACACTGGAGATGCGGCGCATGCGTGGTAGGGCAAGTAAACATCTGATACACGTCCAATGCAAATTTGAAAATGCTAGAGTTGTTGCACTGTCCGTAGTGATTTTTTTTTTTTTTTGTGAGCAAGGTTTTTTATGTCCTATGGACTTGGAGTAACAAATAAAGTATAATAAGGGCTTGTGTACTGCAACCACAAAATGCCTATTGTGCCCTTCCCGGGCTGGTGCCGGGATAAGTTCACTCAACTTACAGCATCCGTTCCAGAATGATTTCCCTAAGAAATTCTAGAAATCTAGAAAGTTTTACGGGAAGGGATATATCCTTTTTCCAACATCCGGCCTACGCTTCATTGAATAATAGCAACGTAGACATTCAGAAGATGTATTAGAGTCTGCTCTGATTCCCCCACAGAATGTGCACGTGCTGTACTAATTGTAGCATCAAGGTCTAGCTTTTTCAGTTGCCCACTCAGTCTACGAGTACAATGAATACTAAATAACAGATCTTTTAGGCTACCGCTGCCCCATTCCTTATAAAAAAGTAAAGTTTCCAGATTGAGACCGTGTCCAGTGGTTCTTATAGAAACCGACGGTTTCGGCCAAATTGCAATAAGCTTCTTCAGAGTCATGTCACCTTGAATGCTAATGTCGTAGTGACATGAAAAACTACAAGGTTCATGGTGACACAATCCTGAAGAAGCTCATTGCAATATGGGAGGAACGTCGGTTTTTATCAACCGCAGACTCAACCCGGAAGCTACCCGTGTTCTTTAACATATTCATTAAAATTATAAAGAAGTATTACAAAATATTATATTGCGCAATGATATTCATAAAAACCAATTTCTATTTCTTCTAAAACAGAAATGGATCAAATACTATTAGTTCAATTTTTTAACTCTTCATTTTGCGCCTTGATTCTACAATTATCTGATGAAATCTGGAAATCGGTCCCACAGAATTTTTTTTTTTTTTTTTTGCAGATCCACTGATGGTCAGATCTTTGTCTGCAAACAATATCTGACAATGGTTCCGTTTTTTCTTTTGAGAGTTCTTTTGAAATCGATAAACCCATTATTCACCTTTCGGTCAAAAAGATTAAAAATAATATCGAGTAAGATTTAATCTAGGACAATCATGATTTCTATTGTAAAATTAATTATTGAAAAACCTAATATATATATATATAAGGAGTAAAAAGAGAATTCATCTAGAATTTTAACTGAAAATATTGAAACAAGAAAAGTACCAGATCCCCCAAATAATTAGGTACGTGAAAATCTTTCTTGAATTTAATGGACATTAAAGTAAATTGACACCATTTTAACAAAACAGGATGCAAATTTTTCATCATAAATGATAATTTAGATATCATACAACCAAAATAAATTTTGGTAACTTTTTTTTTTTTTTATTATTATTATTCTTAGATATTTACAACTACATAACAATGTATCTAGTAAATCTGATGAATGAAACTATGTACAAGAGTGGAGCAGCTGTCCTTTAAAAGCTCTCCAAAATATTTTCAATCAGTGAGGAAGGAGATGTATAACGGAAAATAGGGACTATGGATGAGAAGAGCTTTGGAAAATATTAGGAAGGATTTAGTGAATAGGTTTAATAGGAAAGTTAGGCTGAGAGGGGAAAGATATTTACATTATATACATATTTACATAATTACATATTTACATTTGTCACTCTGTCAGAAGATCTCTCGGCCACTGACGTTTCAGTCTTCTGATAGGGTTTCCAGGGATGGAATGTGAAGAAAGTTCTTGGATTAAAGGGTTATGATGGTCTGGGAGTGATACATGGAATTTTTTATATCGGGATAAAATGAGGTCGCGGACAAAAGGGATATTTAGGTCTTTGTGAATGATGGAGTTAGAAACATAGAAAGGAGCGTTGGTGACTTTACGAAGGATTTTGGATTGGAGGATTTGTAGTCGGAGATAATTGGAGCGCTTGGTTGAGCCCCACACTTCGATTCCGTACGTCCACAGAGGTTTGAGCTCAGTGTCGTAGATTGGTACTTTGTTATCTAGAGAAAGACGAGAACGTCGGTCGAGCAAACGCGAGAGTAATTTGTATCGTCGATTTAGTTCCTGTTTCTTGAGTCTCGTGTGAGGATTCCAAGTCAGTCTTTTGTCCAAGTAGATTCCTAAGTAGCGAACTTTGTCAACAGTAGGTAAGAGTTGTCCGTCAAGATGTAGTGGAGGGCATATAGCAGGAGAGTGAATGTAATATGATAACATTTGTTAATATTTAATTTAACTATCCACTTCCTGGGCCATTCGGCCAGGGTGTTGAGATGGGATTGGAGGGTACGGGTAGCGATAACGGGATCTTCATGGGATGTAAGGATAGCGGTGTCATCAGCAAAGGAAAATATGGATATGTTTGGGTTGGTAGGAATATCGCTTGTGTATATTGTGTAGGTCCTAGGATGCTTCCTTGGGGGACTCCTGCCTTCACGGGATGGTGGGAAGAAAAGGCAGTTTTTTCTGAAACACGGAAGAATCTTTCAGAGAGATAGGATCGGAGGATAAGGTAGTAGGTGAAGGGAAGAATGCCTTTGAGTTTCAACTGAAGGCCGTCGTGTCAGACTCTATCAAACGCTTGTGTCGGTAACTTTAAAAAAAAAGTATACTCATCCGAAATTTAAATTAACGAGGACATATATGTGTCCCTGGGGCCTTTAAAAGGTTTATAATAATGGATGTGAGAATTAGTGAGAATGGATTTTAGAGGAATAAACTAGATGATATGCTGAACACTGTATAATGTAAGAATGCATAAACTGCAAGGACAGTATAATATATAGAAGTTAGGTAGCGAGAGATATATAAAGAGACAGACTGGCTGAGTGATGAGAGAAGGTAGTAAATAGGTTGGTGACTGGTTGTTAACTGGTCGTAAACTGTCATGAACTGTACTCTACTTATATGAATTGAACTGTCACTTCCTAGTCTTGCCTTGGTGGGGAGTAACTAACTTCCTGATTCATTTTTGTGTGTTTCTTCGTTCTTCGGATCCTATGAATCTACAATGATCCGGATCCCAAAGATTCTCTTCGTAGCCATATACTTCTAGACAAGTTCCCAATCTCTTGTCTTTTAAAGAGAACATGATTTTCTTTCAATGAATTAAAAGGAAATAATAATAATAATAGGGGATTTGTGTGTGTGTGCGTGTGTGTGTGTGTGTTTTTTTATGGAAGAAGTTAATTAAAGGGAACAGAAAATTAAAGAGAGATAGCTAGAAAAATAGGTGCAAATTTCCGTACCAGAGACAAGACGAAATTTCAAAAAAAATATTGACGATATAAATCTATTGAAACCTCCAAGGAAATTAAGCTAAGAAAAAGCTTAGCTCTAAAAGTGCAAAGCGCTAGGCAGAAAGAGACCCAAGTTTAGATGAAATTCTACATTTATTTAAATTTGTCAATTAAATAACCAAATTGAATTAGCGGTTAATATCTCAAACTACTGATTGAAAATTTTCTAATATTAAGAAAAAAAAATAATTGGCAGTTTCATTTGAAAATAATCAGTTTCATTCTTAATAAACAAAACAAAAAAAAAATTCCAAATGAAACAAAATTTAAATACATATTAAATGAAACAATTAAGTAAAAGATTTTTTTGTTTTGGAGGGCTGACGTCTTTTTTTCCGGAGTACTATGTGCCAGCTTGAATATTCCTACTGGCGCTGGCTCACTATGTGGCCATCGAAAGACACAAGAATATAAATTAGAAACAAAAGACAGATTTCCCACCATTTGTTATATACTAAAGTTTTTAAAAACAGATTAGTCTAAATTCGTGTTCCGCATAATATCTTTTGTTTTTTATTTTGTTTTTTTTTTTATAAAAATACTCAATTCATGTGGTACCAAGTTTGTATGTCTGTAATGTCAATACAGAATATAGTATATTCCTATAGAATTTATTTAAATTAATTCAATTTGTTTCATAGATTCTTTTTTTAATTAAACAAAAGAAACAAAATCTGGTATGAAATATTAATACGACTGTCTTTTACTATAATTTACACTGTTCTGAATTATTAATTTTTTTTAAATGCGTAATACACTATCCCCCATCCCAACCCAACGTAATTTCACATATAACTGAAAATGTACAAGTATGTGCTTCCCAAAAAAATAATTAGGCAAAGAAAGTCGTAATTTCGGTGAACCGTTTTCTTCATCAGAGATATTTTCCGTGATAGCCTGCTTCTTTTTAATGGTCATCGACCGGTTTCGGGCGTTCGTTCACCATCAGGATGCTTTTCGTCAAACAGTATGATAACATAGATTTGCACAGAGCATATCTAGTTTATACACTCAACAAAAAGAAGCAAGCGATCACGGAAAATATCTCTGATGCTTTCCAGTTCTGCGAAACCAACCATAACAACGTTTTCTTCATTCTCGGAATTTTAGGCAACACTTTAAATTCTTCTACTTCTTTTTAGTCATAATCCATTCTAAATGTTGGAATATGAGTTCCTTTAATAAGAACCCTTCCTGGACATTTCTTTCTTCTATTAATTGAGCTCTTCTACTCCAGTACATGGCCTTTCAGTCGGAACTCTTTTTTTAACACCTTGTTCCCAAATAGATCTTGGTCCTCCTCTGTCTCAGTTCCCCAGAACTTTTGTTTCGTAGATCATCCTGGCAATCCTTGCTTTATCCTTTCTTTACAAGTGACCGAGCCATTCGAGTGTTATCTCCCTTATTTTTTTTTTAATTTATGGCACGTCAACATCTATGGGGTCATTGACGCCCGAAGCCTTCTCAGAGCACTGCCGGCTTCCGGACAGTGTTCTCTCATTACAGACAACTCTGTCCATCACAGAGGCAGTGAGCTGTAGGGCCTCCTAGGAAGAAAAAAATCTAAGGGCAGCACAGCTGGACTCGAACACGGATCCTCCGCGTGGGAATCCAGTAAGCTAATCCCTTCCCTTATTTCCCTGATTATTTCCTCTAAAGTCTTTACATCCAGATTCTTCCTTATAATTTTATTTATCCTTATTGTATTTAGAATTGTATCGATCATCGATTTTTACGAAGGAATCTCATTTCGGCTACATGAAGTTGACTTCGTTATCATGATAACTAGGGTCCAAGACTCAATACCTTTATGTACGTATCGGCAGAAATGAATTTTTTAAAAATGGATCTTTTTCGTTTCCCTTTTACTCACACCACATTAAATTCTTATTAATATTATAAAGACGATAGGTTTTGTATAATATTTTGAAATAGCTGTGTTGTGGTTGGGTCCGCAGAGTTGGAAAGCATCAGAGATATTTCCCTCTGCTTCTTTTTGTAGTCATCGACCGATTTCGTGCATTTTCACCCATCATCAGGACTTATTTTGTCGAAAACAAAAGTGATAACATAGATTTGCAAATTCAGTTTATAAACTCGTAACATTGTTTTGTTTTTTAAAAATATTCCTAGTTTGAAGGAAATCGGAACAACTTTTTAAAAGAATTTTTTCAATTTTTGAATTTTTTCAAAATCTTTCACCTATATGTTTTAGAGGATTTTTTTAGTGAAGATTCAATTTAGTACACAAAATTGTTTAATTAAGTCTGTGAAAACTGCATTAAGTGAAAGTATTGTTTCACACTAGATCAGTTAGAAATAATAAAAAAAAAACTATATTTAGTTTAATATTTCTAAAAGTAATACAATGCCCTTTAGCTTTCATTTCTGTAGAAACAATCAAAATTAACGTAGATACCAAGGTAAAACAAGTACTATATCATTGAAATATTTTCAAAAAGAAATAACCTAAATTTTGTACATCTTACTTTATATATAAGATCTAACAAAAACGGAAACTGTAAAATACACATTGCAGGCGTCTATATTATAGATCTTGTGTGAATAAGATTGAGGTGTCGAACATATATATATAGTGAGTGAATAACTCTGTTTGCAAGTTTACCTGGATGGTTTGTTGTATAGTAAAAGTAAAATGTGTGGAGAGGGGTGACCAAACCTTAAAAGTAGCTACTAGATTCTTTTAAACGTAGTAACTAGCCGCTATCACAAAGAGAGGGGAAGGAAGGGAGTGATTGTTTGCTGCAAAAACCTTTGTGGTTTTTAGTGTTGTACCACATATATATATATATACACCCTTCTTCTCAAGTGTGCTAAAACCCACTTCACTTCGTATACTACTACTTATTTTCACTTATAGTATTAGTTTACACAAACATCTTTCATCTTTGTGTTTATCTTTGTTTGTATGTATGTGTGTATGTACTTTGTTAACCATACTATTTACTATATTGTATTTATTTATTTTTTTTATTATTACACAAAATCTTATCTTGATGACCAACATACTACAATACTTTGTATCAATATATACTATTGAGTTTTCATTCATTCATTGATTGTTACAGAAAAAGTTTTTACTTCCGTTTCTTTCTTTAACTCTCATACGACCAAAACAGTTTATTTGAATGGTAGGAAACTCTCACTGAATAGAGTTGTTGTTTAAATCATGTCAGATTTTCAAAATACTATTTCCACCGGAAATATATGGTTTTGCGATATCTTAAGCACTTATAGAACAATCCTACAAAAGTCCAAACATGATATCCCCGTCTGGGGATATCTCGGAAGTATTCCACTAAAAATATGTCGGTGATAATCCTTCATCTTCATATTATCTTATAATAATCTATTTTTAGAAGCCCAAAAGGTGAAAAAAAAAAAATCAGGTCATTTAATTTAAAACCTGATATATCGGACTGATACCAGAATACAGGAGGAAAGAAAAGAAAGTGCAATCAGTGTTAATGAGTAGAAGAGATTGGGATGGAACTACTAAATCATTAGAATTTATTAACATTTCAATTTCCGGAAGGTAAAATTTCAAATAATTTTGGATCAATTGCAACAAAAACAGGGCGCTCAATTTGGAGTGGAAAAGCCGACTTAGAGCTAACGTATGTGGGGATTGGAGAACACAATAAAGAAGTGGTCATAAACCGATTAGAAACTGATAAACAAAAGGACATCTCTGAGCATGTTTCAGAATACAGGGGGCCTTTTTTTTTTTTTTTTTTTCTTCCCTAGGGTTCTGTACGCGACCATTCTTGATCTATTGTCCCCCCCTCTGGTGCCTAAGATGAGCTAGCTCATCTATAGCACCCTCTCCAGGTCTAACTCCAGGATCCTGGAAGGTTCTAGGGTAGGTATTTCTTACTCCCCTATCTGGTAACAGCCCAGACTACTAAATCTTCTTTGAATGACGGCATCACAGTCCGTGAGGTGGTGTGTCGGAGTTTCCTCCGCCTCTCCACAGAATCTGCATATGCCGTCACCTACTAGGCCAAGCTTTCTCAGGTTGATATTGAGTGTTGAATGTGTGCACATCTATTTTGTTTGCTCCGTAGTTTTTTCTATTTTTCTATTGGTTTTTGCAGTTTGTTGAAACTTTATTTTATACCAAGTGTTGTAATTTAATTTTTTCTTTTCAGTTATTGAACTTGTTTTTTGACTGTAGTTGAGCTTAATTAGAAAAAAGGAAAATTTCTTACTATAATTTTTTTGTTTGTTTTCAAGCAAGTATTATTAGTCCAGTTAAGATTGAACTTTTGTACCAGTGGGGACCACAGAAGTCAGTAAGTAAACAAGTGATTCTGTCTGTACTGTTAAGTGGAGAGCTATTTCTCTTTCACTCTCTCGCAATTCTCTTCTCTTTCTTTGCGACTGTGCTGCAACCTACAGTGTATCTATTCAAATACGACTCACGTTCATTCGGTGTAATTTATGAATTAAACTGCGAGTTTTGTCTTTTTTTCTTTTTTGTGCTTTATTCAGGAGTAATATCACTTTTATCAGTTACTTATTTCACTTTATTTTCTTTTGTTTTGAGAATTATTATATTTAGCATAAATTTTTATGCTTCCAAATACTCCGAAAATTTCTGCGAGTGAAACATCTCATACCAGTCGCTTTAAACGCTCGAGGAGTTCACCAGACGCCATTTCATCTGAATTAAAAGTCACTAAAAAAATGCCATTAGAATCAAATAAGGTGACGCCGTCTTTGACGCTTTCGGAAGTTTCAATGCCTACCCTTCTGGCTCAAATGAAGGATGTAATGAAGGATCTTTTAGTAGAGAGTCTTGCCAACCTAGCCACCAAAGAGGATTTTAAGTTGCTTCAAAGTGAGTGTACCTCTCTTAGGGAGGAGAATTCTAAGTTGAGGGGCCAAATTGAGGCTCTCAGGGCAGATAATTTAAGATTTGAAAATCTTATTGACGATCTTGATAATAAGGGTCGCAGGAATAACTTGATTTTCAAAGGTCTAAAATATAATCTGGATGATAACCCTTCTATGTTGATCTGTGACTTTTGTAAGCAAATGTTGCAAGTTGAAGTAAATGTGGAAAATGTCCATGTAACCCCACTTGGACCCAGGAGTGTTGGCAGTGTTCCCCTACTTGCCTCCTTTTTATTAGTAACTAATAAAATAGCAGTGATGAGGGCGGCAAGGCGTCTGAAGAGTACAGGCTATTCTGTACAACAAGATTATTCGCTGAATATGAGAAGAAGGAGGGCTAAACTCCTTCTGGTTCGAAGAGAAATCTTGCGTCTGAACTCTTCTTTAAAGGTGTTTGTCACCTACGACCGTCTTTTTGTTCAAGCTCAGCGTTTTAATCTCAGTCATGATGGAAGAAGTCTTGTCTCTGGCTCTGAGGACGCAGTTGTTAAGTTGAGTGACGCTGTAGGCAAGGACATGTCTTCTTTTCTTCTGGCTGCCCTCTCGGATTCTCTTCCTCGAGATTATTTTACTTCACCATCTGTATTTCAACAAACTTCGTCCACATCTCAGACACTGCATACATGAGATCTCGTCGTCTGCCGGCAGGTTCCTGACAATTCAGCTGAGTGTGTGGTGCAATCATTGTCTATTATAGCTTACAATATAGCTGGTTTAAAAAATAAAATTGATGATGTCTTTTTTTTTGAATTTTTGAATGGTTTTGATATTTTTATTTTATTGGAAACATTTATCGAAGAGAATAATTTTAGTTTTTATGAAACGTATTTTGTTAATTATAAGTTATGTTGGATCCCTGCAGTTAAATCTGCTAAATTTGGCAGGGCAATTGGTGGTCAATTATATGCTATTAGGTCTAAGTTTTATAATAAGTGCGTTAAATTTCGTGTTTTAGAGGGAATTAATTTAATTTCAATTAATAATAATTTTAATTCCGAAGTATTCATTTTACCTTTGTATTTGAATTGTAACTTTTGGGATGATAATTTTAATGAGCTATGTAATTTTTTAGTGCTATTTTCTCATCTTAAATTTATACTAATTGGCGATGTTAATGTAAGAATTGGTAACTCACAGGTTCTTCCTGATGATTTGTTATTGGATAATCCAAGCTGCTGTTTAACCAGAAATTCTAAGGATAAAGTACTCAATGGGAGAGGCATTAAATTTGTTGACCTTTGTGATAGTTATGGTTTAGTAATTTTAAACGGAAGATTTCATGGGGATTTGGATGGTGAACTCACTTTTATTGGAAGTATGGGGAGCTCCGTTAATGATCTCTGCTGTGTTTCTGTTGATTTTATTCCAAGTATATTAGAATTTAGAGTATTGCCGGTAAATTTTTCTGACCATCTTCCACTTTTTCTTTCGGTATCTTTGTTCTCAAGCCCATCAGAAAATATTTTGCCATTACTTCCCCAATTAGCTTGGTTCAATAAGGACTTAGAGCAATATAAAGCCGTTCTAGAGTCCAGCACAAATAAAATTTCTAGTTTTCCTTTAAGTATTCAGGAATACTTGGATGTTCTCTTAAATTTAATTAAATCTTCATGTCCTCGGAGCTCTGGTTCTGCCTCGGTTGTAAGGGCTTCCCGTAAGAAATGTTGGTTCGATACTCATTGTTTCAGAGCTCGAAAGAAATCTTTCGCTTTATTAAAATTGTTTCGTATGACAAATTCTGATTTAGTTAGAAGGGCTTATCTGGAAGCAAATAATTTCTATAAAGTTTTGTGTCAAAAAAAGAAAAAAGAATTCTATAGTTCCTTGAACGCTCAGTTTAGATCGTTGGATAATTCTAAAGATTTTTGGAATTTAGTTTCCCACTTTAAACGAAAAAATTTTATTTGTAGTAGTAATATTTCTATGAATGAGTGGGCCTCGCATTTTAAATTATTATTAAATCCAGTTCTGTCTGCCTCAGCCGTTATGTATGCTGAGCCCCTTAATCGCTCTGTCATGCTTGATTCTCCCTTTACTTTGGAGGAGTTACATATTGTTTTGTCCAAAGCTAAGAACAATAAGGCTCCCGGATTTGACCGGGTGACGTATGAATTTTATAAAAATGCTCCTGAGGTTTTCCATGAAAAAATGCTTGTCTTATTCAATAGAATGTATGATATGGAGTGTACCCCGTCTTCTTTTGGTAGGTCATTGATTTTTCCATTATTTAAGAAAGGTAATGTTGATGATGTGGCCAATTATAGGGGCATTTCATGCTTGGATTCGATTGCAAAGATTTTTGTTGGCCTCTTACTTCTCCGCCTTGAAAGTTTTGTCGTGGATAATTGTCTTTTGAGTGAGTGCCAATCTGGCTTCCGGAGAGGTTACTCGACATTGGATAATTTGTTTGTTTTAATGAACACAATTGAAATTAAACTCCTGCGTCGCGGAGGCAAGCTTTACTGTTTTTTTATTGATCTTAAGGCGGCTTTTGATTCGGTAGATCGAGGATCTCTGTATCTGAAACTCTTTAATTTGGGTGTATCATCAAAATTTATCAACACTTTAAAAAGCCTTTATTCTGAAGCTTCCTCCGCTGTCAGGGGTAGGGTGGGAATTACGGAGTTTTTTAGAGTTAAGAATGGTCTTCGCCAGGGCTGCCTTCTTAGTCCGATCCTATTTTCTCTTTTTTTAGATGATTTGCCTTTGGCGCTCGAGGGTGGAGTAAGAATTGGTGGCACCGTAATTAATACTCTGATGTATGCGGACGACCTGCTCCTCCTGGCGGAAGACCCTTTTACCCTTCAGAGAAACATTCGTATTCTGGAATCCTATTGTGATCAATGGAATCTCACGGTTAACCTAAACAAATCTAAGGTCCTGGTTTTTAGAAAGGGTGGTAGACTTTCCTCAAAGGAACGATGGTTCTTCAAAGGTACGCCTATTGAAACTGTGAATCAATACAAGTATTTAGGCGTAACACTGACATCTCGTTTATCTATGTCTAATCATCTAGCTGAAAGAATATCGGTTGCCAAGTTTGGCATTAATAGGTTATGGTCCGATTTTGTTTGTAATAAATTAGTACCTCCTTCATCTAAATATAATTTTTTTAAAGCGGTTTCACGTTCTATTGTGTGTTACGCTGCCCAAATCTGGGGTTTTCAGCTGTATGATTTGT
The DNA here is from genome assembly GCA_011037195.1 of Triatoma infestans. NCBI lineage: Eukaryota > Metazoa > Arthropoda > Insecta > Hemiptera > Reduviidae > Triatoma > Triatoma infestans. The sequence goes on along the minus strand of JAAEAF010004044.1, from coordinate 32,215 downwards.
TAGAAAGGTTTCACCGTTTTTTTATTAAAAAGTTATTTGGACTTCCTGCATATACTCCTAACTATATGCTTTCTCTGGAAACTTCCTCCACTCTTCTTCATGTATTTACGTTAAATTTGCACTTCCGGTATATTACTAAAATTATTAAACTCCCACAACATCGATTTGCCCGAATCGTAGCGCTGGAAGTTGTTAAGAAAAAAGTACTCTGGTTTAAACATTGGATGTCCTTGGCGGAAAAATATTCTTGCGAGTTTGATTCAGGGTTGGATAGTTTTGACAAGTGGCAAGCTCAGTTGTCGACCATGGTGCAGCGTTTGAGAATGAGGCATTATGAGGAATGTGAGCGGAGAGCCCGTCAGTCTATCAGGGTGTCCTTGTATAGAGATTTAAATTACTCTTTAGACGTCTTAAATTTAGAGTCCAGCCCAGTGGAAGTTTCACTCGCGGATTTGGGTTGGTTTTTTAAGTTACGATGTGAATTGCTTTATTTAAATTATAACCCTTGGTTTGAAAGAGAGCTTAGTTGCTGCTCTTTGTGTAATCTCCGCGTGAGAGAGGATATATTCCACTTTTTGGGGGTTTGTCCGATACTTTCTGAATTCAGATATCCCTATTTAGGTGCAAAAACATTATCAAAAGATCAGTTAGTTCAGCTTCTTAATGGGCACAAGTTTATGAGCCTTATTAAATTTGCGCAACAAGCTTGGATTTATCGCCAAAATTTAGTTAAAGAATTTAACTTTACCTAGTTTCTATTATTTAGTATCCTTATTTCTTTTTTTTCTTTTTTTTTATGTAACATCAACCAAAGTTTTAATTTTATTTAATTAACTAATAGTTGGTTTTTATTGTTCTGTTAGATTACTTTTACCTTCATTCTGTAATTTTTATTTTTGATCTGAAGCATTAGTTATGTACATTTGATTTATTATATAATAACGTAGGTATTCTCATAATATTATTCTTTGAGCGATTAGCATTTTTGTTCATCAAGTATTTCAAGTTATTATTATTACTATTACTTTCTCCTTTTTTTGTTTTTTTATTTTTTATTTAGTCACTATTTTATTTATTTATTTTATTTTATTTTTTTTTCTTTCTTCCTCATTATCAACCTCCGGCAGACGGTTTTACCATGCCGTAGAATGTCAAGAATGTATTTTGTTGTTACTTTGTCATTATGAAATAAAGCATTATTATTATTATTATTTAATTTAACTATCCACTTCCTGGGCCATTCGGCCAGGGTGTTGAGATGGGATTGGAGGGTACGGGTAGCGATAACGGGATCTTCATGGGATGTAAGGATAGCGGTGTCATCAGCAAAGGAAAATATGGATATGTTTGGGTTGGTAGGAATATCGCTTGTGTATATTGTGTAGGTCCTAGGATGCTTCCTTGGGGGACTCCTGCCTTCACGGGATGGTGGGAAGAAAAGGCAGTTTTTTCTGAAACACGGAAGAATCTTTCAGAGAGATAGGATCGGAGGATAAGGTAGTAGGTGAAGGGAAGAATGCCTTTGAGTTTCAACTGAAGGCCGTCGTGTCAGACTCTATCAAACGCTTGTGTCGGTAACTTTAAAAAAAAAGTATACTCATCCGAAATTTAAATTAACGAGGACATATATGTGTCCCTGGGGCCTTTAAAAGGTTTATAATAATGGATGTGAGAATTAGTGAGAATGGATTTTAGAGGAATAAACTAGATGATATGCTGAACACTGTATAATGTAAGAATGCATAAACTGCAAGGACAGTATAATATATAGAAGTTAGGTAGCGAGAGATATATAAAGAGACAGACTGGCTGAGTGATGAGAGAAGGTAGTAAATAGGTTGGTGACTGGTTGTTAACTGGTCGTAAACTGTCATGAACTGTACTCTACTTATATGAATTGAACTGTCACTTCCTAGTCTTGCCTTGGTGGGGAGTAACTAACTTCCTGATTCATTTTTGTGTGTTTCTTCGTTCTTCGGATCCTATGAATCTACAATGATCCGGATCCCAAAGATTCTCTTCGTAGCCATATACTTCTAGACAAGTTCCCAATCTCTTGTCTTTTAAAGAGAACATGATTTTCTTTCAATGAATTAAAAGGAAATAATAATAATAATAGGGGATTTGTGTGTGTGTGCGTGTGTGTGTGTGTGTTTTTTTATGGAAGAAGTTAATTAAAGGGAACAGAAAATTAAAGAGAGATAGCTAGAAAAATAGGTGCAAATTTCCGTACCAGAGACAAGACGAAATTTCAAAAAAAATATTGACGATATAAATCTATTGAAACCTCCAAGGAAATTAAGCTAAGAAAAAGCTTAGCTCTAAAAGTGCAAAGCGCTAGGCAGAAAGAGACCCAAGTTTAGATGAAATTCTACATTTATTTAAATTTGTCAATTAAATAACCAAATTGAATTAGCGGTTAATATCTCAAACTACTGATTGAAAATTTTCTAATATTAAGAAAAAAAAATAATTGGCAGTTTCATTTGAAAATAATCAGTTTCATTCTTAATAAACAAAACAAAAAAAAAATTCCAAATGAAACAAAATTTAAATACATATTAAATGAAACAATTAAGTAAAAGATTTTTTTGTTTTGGAGGGCTGACGTCTTTTTTTCCGGAGTACTATGTGCCAGCTTGAATATTCCTACTGGCGCTGGCTCACTATGTGGCCATCGAAAGACACAAGAATATAAATTAGAAACAAAAGACAGATTTCCCACCATTTGTTATATACTAAAGTTTTTAAAAACAGATTAGTCTAAATTCGTGTTCCGCATAATATCTTTTGTTTTTTATTTTGTTTTTTTTTTTATAAAAATACTCAATTCATGTGGTACCAAGTTTGTATGTCTGTAATGTCAATACAGAATATAGTATATTCCTATAGAATTTATTTAAATTAATTCAATTTGTTTCATAGATTCTTTTTTTAATTAAACAAAAGAAACAAAATCTGGTATGAAATATTAATACGACTGTCTTTTACTATAATTTACACTGTTCTGAATTATTAATTTTTTTTAAATGCGTAATACACTATCCCCCATCCCAACCCAACGTAATTTCACATATAACTGAAAATGTACAAGTATGTGCTTCCCAAAAAAATAATTAGGCAAAGAAAGTCGTAATTTCGGTGAACCGTTTTCTTCATCAGAGATATTTTCCGTGATAGCCTGCTTCTTTTTAATGGTCATCGACCGGTTTCGGGCGTTCGTTCACCATCAGGATGCTTTTCGTCAAACAGTATGATAACATAGATTTGCACAGAGCATATCTAGTTTATACACTCAACAAAAAGAAGCAAGCGATCACGGAAAATATCTCTGATGCTTTCCAGTTCTGCGAAACCAACCATAACAACGTTTTCTTCATTCTCGGAATTTTAGGCAACACTTTAAATTCTTCTACTTCTTTTTAGTCATAATCCATTCTAAATGTTGGAATATGAGTTCCTTTAATAAGAACCCTTCCTGGACATTTCTTTCTTCTATTAATTGAGCTCTTCTACTCCAGTACATGGCCTTTCAGTCGGAACTCTTTTTTTAACACCTTGTTCCCAAATAGATCTTGGTCCTCCTCTGTCTCAGTTCCCCAGAACTTTTGTTTCGTAGATCATCCTGGCAATCCTTGCTTTATCCTTTCTTTACAAGTGACCGAGCCATTCGAGTGTTATCTCCCTTATTTTTTTTTTAATTTATGGCACGTCAACATCTATGGGGTCATTGACGCCCGAAGCCTTCTCAGAGCACTGCCGGCTTCCGGACAGTGTTCTCTCATTACAGACAACTCTGTCCATCACAGAGGCAGTGAGCTGTAGGGCCTCCTAGGAAGAAAAAAATCTAAGGGCAGCACAGCTGGACTCGAACACGGATCCTCCGCGTGGGAATCCAGTAAGCTAATCCCTTCCCTTATTTCCCTGATTATTTCCTCTAAAGTCTTTACATCCAGATTCTTCCTTATAATTTTATTTATCCTTATTGTATTTAGAATTGTATCGATCATCGATTTTTACGAAGGAATCTCATTTCGGCTACATGAAGTTGACTTCGTTATCATGATAACTAGGGTCCAAGACTCAATACCTTTATGTACGTATCGGCAGAAATGAATTTTTTAAAAATGGATCTTTTTCGTTTCCCTTTTACTCACACCACATTAAATTCTTATTAATATTATAAAGACGATAGGTTTTGTATAATATTTTGAAATAGCTGTGTTGTGGTTGGGTCCGCAGAGTTGGAAAGCATCAGAGATATTTCCCTCTGCTTCTTTTTGTAGTCATCGACCGATTTCGTGCATTTTCACCCATCATCAGGACTTATTTTGTCGAAAACAAAAGTGATAACATAGATTTGCAAATTCAGTTTATAAACTCGTAACATTGTTTTGTTTTTTAAAAATATTCCTAGTTTGAAGGAAATCGGAACAACTTTTTAAAAGAATTTTTTCAATTTTTGAATTTTTTCAAAATCTTTCACCTATATGTTTTAGAGGATTTTTTTAGTGAAGATTCAATTTAGTACACAAAATTGTTTAATTAAGTCTGTGAAAACTGCATTAAGTGAAAGTATTGTTTCACACTAGATCAGTTAGAAATAATAAAAAAAAAACTATATTTAGTTTAATATTTCTAAAAGTAATACAATGCCCTTTAGCTTTCATTTCTGTAGAAACAATCAAAATTAACGTAGATACCAAGGTAAAACAAGTACTATATCATTGAAATATTTTCAAAAAGAAATAACCTAAATTTTGTACATCTTACTTTATATATAAGATCTAACAAAAACGGAAACTGTAAAATACACATTGCAGGCGTCTATATTATAGATCTTGTGTGAATAAGATTGAGGTGTCGAACATATATATATAGTGAGTGAATAACTCTGTTTGCAAGTTTACCTGGATGGTTTGTTGTATAGTAAAAGTAAAATGTGTGGAGAGGGGTGACCAAACCTTAAAAGTAGCTACTAGATTCTTTTAAACGTAGTAACTAGCCGCTATCACAAAGAGAGGGGAAGGAAGGGAGTGATTGTTTGCTGCAAAAACCTTTGTGGTTTTTAGTGTTGTACCACATATATATATATATACACCCTTCTTCTCAAGTGTGCTAAAACCCACTTCACTTCGTATACTACTACTTATTTTCACTTATAGTATTAGTTTACACAAACATCTTTCATCTTTGTGTTTATCTTTGTTTGTATGTATGTGTGTATGTACTTTGTTAACCATACTATTTACTATATTGTATTTATTTATTTTTTTTATTATTACACAAAATCTTATCTTGATGACCAACATACTACAATACTTTGTATCAATATATACTATTGAGTTTTCATTCATTCATTGATTGTTACAGAAAAAGTTTTTACTTCCGTTTCTTTCTTTAACTCTCATACGACCAAAACAGTTTATTTGAATGGTAGGAAACTCTCACTGAATAGAGTTGTTGTTTAAATCATGTCAGATTTTCAAAATACTATTTCCACCGGAAATATATGGTTTTGCGATATCTTAAGCACTTATAGAACAATCCTACAAAAGTCCAAACATGATATCCCCGTCTGGGGATATCTCGGAAGTATTCCACTAAAAATATGTCGGTGATAATCCTTCATCTTCATATTATCTTATAATAATCTATTTTTAGAAGCCCAAAAGGTGAAAAAAAAAAAATCAGGTCATTTAATTTAAAACCTGATATATCGGACTGATACCAGAATACAGGAGGAAAGAAAAGAAAGTGCAATCAGTGTTAATGAGTAGAAGAGATTGGGATGGAACTACTAAATCATTAGAATTTATTAACATTTCAATTTCCGGAAGGTAAAATTTCAAATAATTTTGGATCAATTGCAACAAAAACAGGGCGCTCAATTTGGAGTGGAAAAGCCGACTTAGAGCTAACGTATGTGGGGATTGGAGAACACAATAAAGAAGTGGTCATAAACCGATTAGAAACTGATAAACAAAAGGACATCTCTGAGCATGTTTCAGAATACAGGGGGCCTTTTTTTTTTTTTTTTTTTCTTCCCTAGGGTTCTGTACGCGACCATTCTTGATCTATTGTACCCCCCTCTGGTGCCTAAGATGAGCTAGCTCATCTATAGCACCCTCTCCAGGTCTAACTCCAGGATCCTGGAAGGTTCTAGGGTAGGTATTTCTTACTCCCCTATCTGGTAACAGCCCAGACTACTAAATCTTCTTTGAATGACGGCATCACAGTCCGTGAGGTGGTGTGTCGGAGTTTCCTCCGCCTCTCCACAGAATCTGCATATGCCGTCACCTACTAGGCCAAGCTTTCTCAGGTGCCCCCTGAGTTTGCAATGCCCCGTAAGGAATCCCGTAAGAATACGGATCCTATTCTTACTCAGACTGATGAAGGCTTTCGACCTTTCCTGGTTATAACCGCCCAGACAGACCTTGGCCTGCCTCAGTCCCGGGATGGTGTTCCAGAGACGAGCTCTTTTAGCCACCTCCTCCTTCTTGATTTCTTCTAGAAATACTTGGTCACTAACTCCACAAAAGGGCTCTGGCCCAATAAGAGGAGATACAGCGCCTTCCTTTGCCAGGGCGTCAGCTGCCTCATTACCTTCCACGCCGGCATGTCCCGGCACCCAATGAGGGTAACTTTATTGCTCCTGCCTAGTTCTTAAGTTTGCCTAGGCAATCCCATACCATTTTAGAACTGAGTACGTAAGAGCTCAGTGCTTTAATGACCGCCTGACTGTCGGATAGGATAACTATCTCCTGATTCCGATATCCCCGATCGAGGTTCAACTGAGCGCACCTTCCAGTAGCGTAGATTTCCGCCTGGAAGATGCTAGGAAACTTGCCCATGGGTTCTGAGTGTTTGATTCTAGGCCCAAACACCCCTGCCCCGGTTCCTTCGAGGGTCTTGGACCCATCTGTGTACCACTTAATGGCATGCTTGCTAATACTGTCCAGGGCGGATCCATCGCTCCACTCTCCTTTCGTACTTAGCTTCGTAGAAAAATTCCTAACGAAGCTATATTTCTTAGTCATGCTATCGCTAGGAAAGTCCCAGGGGAGGGAGCCTGCAGAAGGAGGCATTCGCCTCCCCCCCCCCAGCCCACATCCCCCCATGCCCTCCCTAGAGATTCTGAGGAGGGCTCCCTTCGCCACTCGCTCCACCAACAGGGGGTCTTAGTAAGTTATCAACACGGACAAATTCCTGTAAATAATGAAAATTCTGCAAATAAATATAAGGTCGTCGTTCTAAGTAATCGAGACAGTTTGGAAATGTTGTTGCGTAAGAGAGGAATTGATGTGGTGATCGTATTTGAGACATGGTTTAAAATCAGGTATTGAATGTAAATTACAAAGATATAACATGGTGAGAGCAGATTGTGATGACCGGTACAGAGGACACAAGAGATTGCCTTTCGACCCAATAATATTTTCCAATGTAAGTAGGGATCGTGTACAGATATGTGGAGTAAAACTATTGATCAATTCAGTCATGACTACTCTTAATGAATGTTTTTTCCAGTTTTTCAGAATTTTATAAAACTATTTATTCTCTTCTTCTTCTTTTTTTATGGCATTAGCATTGTCATCATAGAGCAATGGTAAATTTATAATGCATAATTAGACCAGATACGGTAGATTAAAAACTGCATTCTTCTAACTCGTTTTCAGCGTAAATTCAATAGGCTTAGTTATATTTACAAAAAATATATTATACTCTTTATACTTTCAAGCCTTATATCATTTAGATTTTCAAAATATATTCTATTGTTCACTATTTCTAAAATTGTTTTGTAATTATTGAAGGGGGTTTTAATTATAGAACTAAGCCTATTGAATAAAACGTCCTCTTTGCTGGGGTTGAAGTGCACCATAATTAAGTCTCCATACTTTCAACAGCTCGCCATAATGCACCTTTTTGAACAGGTTTTAGTCACTCTCGGTCGACAGATCGTTTTGATCGTGTTAATGTTTATAAGGTTCTGTAAACACCACGTTTATAAGCTTTCTTTCCCTTCCGGCAGCATAATTAATTTGCCAGTTTTCTACGGTAGATATTAGATAGATTAGATTAGATTGAAAAACGTGGATGGCGAGCCTTATTCCACTGTGACTTGCATTAAGAGGTCTATTGTGCACAGTCCCCTGGGATTATAGCACATCCTTCAGCAAAGCTGAAAGTCGTATGGTCATGAAGCTCGTGGCTTTGGGATTGCTTGTTCCCAAATTGAAGAAACCTTGCCCTTATCAGACCGGCACACTCACAAGGGATGTGTACCGGGGTTTCCTCATCGGTCCTGCAGAATCGGCATACCATATTATCTGTAAGTAGTAGTTGGTGCATGTGCCTATTCAGCCTACAATGTTCTGTTAATAGACCCACTATTTGCCTTATACCCCTTCGGCTATGACTCAGTAGGTCTCAGGTAAATTTAGGTAAATGTCTTTTAATAAAGAATTTAGCCTCTGCCTTGGTGTTCTTTCCCATCATCGCAGAAGCTTGAATCAGGCTCATGGACAACCCACAGAAGAGGTCGGAGTCTTTAAAGATGCGGTAGATATTAAATCTCTCCGTGGAATTTTTTCCTTGCATTTCAAAGCCTCAGAATTAAACCTCCACTTGGCTAAGAAGTCTGGATATATTCGTTTCCTCTTATGTCCCACATGGCCGTTAATCCAAGTGCTTTTTTATTTTTTAGTCTTTACATTGACTAACAATCTCACATTCCATATGGTTTAGATTGGTCTTCGTTATATCCGTACACTTTGAATGCCCGAAAATAATAAGTGGTCAGTTGCTCCAACAGACTAGACATAATTATTGATTGCTTCCATTAAGTCTACCCCTAGCTATGCTTGGCAGCTTGAACACTTTTCCTATATAATTATGAGAATCATAGAATCTGCAACCGCATTGGATGTTTATATTTTGATCCACCTTTGTAAATTACTAAAATATAAACATCTAGCTTGGTAACAGCCCCCGCAGTTAATAAAGGGCATTCTTTTTTTTAATTCTTTGAATTCGATTTTTTTTTTTTGTTGTTGATAAAATTGTGTTATATTTATTATTTATGTGGATTGTGTAATTGAAAGCCTAATTAAAGGGAGGGAAAAAAGTTTGATATGAGTTATTCATACGACATCAATATTCAAACTGCAATTTAATAAATGCGCGAATATTAATCAAATGTGTTTGACCGAATTTTTGACCGAGTCCTTTGGTCTAAAGTTACGGTGCTCCCTAAACGGGATTATGGTCGGAAGTTCGCGCTCACCAAAGTGGCAAACATATTTTTTTTTTTTTTGTTCTTTATTTCAATAAATATTTCTTTTTCAAAATTTCCAAGTGTTAAAAGTTTAGAATCACATCTACTGTCCGACAATTTTGAATATTCCAAATAAATAATCACGATATTTGTAAAGAAAGAGAATTAATAGCAAAAATTTTCAATATAATTAAAATAGCCATGTTAAAATATTAATTAATTTGTCTGGTATAACATAAATCTATTTTAAAACCCTCTCGCTTATATATTTATTACAATGACAAATAATAATTGTTTTTAATAAAGTGTTTTAGAACTAAATATAGAATATAGTGGTAGAGTGTTGGAAGCGTGGTTAGAAAACCAGAGAAAAACTGTGTAAATAAGATTTTAAAAGGTTGGTTGTTTTTGCGTCATTTGTTTACAAGCCATAACTAATTACAAGCAGAGCAAGACAGAGCTGCCATATAGAGAGGGTTTCATCCTCCTCCTTCTGGCTCTGTAACACATACTGTCTGTGGTGTCTGTATAAAGCATATAGTGTGTGTGTGTTGTGTGTCTGTCTGTCTGTATAACACACACATGTCCACCTAAATACCCCATTCAGGACAGAAATAAAATACTCTTTTACTGTTTATGTACATCTTATTTACATTTAGTCCCCCCCCTACTCCCTTCTAATTTGTTACTCCTATTTAACTAAATATAACACTTTTTATACATAAATATCTTATCCATATTATATTTACGTAAATGTGTAAACATTAAAAATAGTATTTATGGTTAAATTCATTATTTAATAATACTTTCTTTTTTTTTACTTTCTCTTACTCCTAGTAAGAGGAAGTATTGTAATCGTGTCAAATTTTCGATATCGAGTTTTCACCGGAAATATCCGTTTTGAGGTCCCTCTGAGTCCAAAAAAGTGGGTTTTTAGCGAATGGTCTGTGTGTGTGTGTGTGTGTCTGTGTGTGTGTATGTATGTGAACAGCATAGCTCAAAAACGAAAAATCGTAGAAAGTTCAAACTTGATATTACGTTTAGGTATCACCATGGGATCTGACGGTGCGTTATGTGTCAATATTCCTCAACCGGAAGTACCACTTTACTAGTTGTTTTTTTTACGTTTTTGCAATTTTCTCAAAAAGGCTCCGAAGATTTTCTTTCAAACTTGCTATATCAACTACACATACAAGAGCTACAACTTTTATTTGAAACATTTCTCCAGGAAAATTCATTTAAGGGCACTTCTGGGGAGGGGTGGGGTTAGGTTTTCATCTTAACTGCTGTTTCAGTATATTAGACAATTCTGTCATCTAAATAATGTTAATTAGAATTAAATATGTTGTTGAAATTCCGAGTTTGAAAAAAAATAGATAACCGGAAGTGCGTTTTTACTGAAATATAATTTTCAGTTTTCTGGTATTTTCTCGAAAATGGCTCCAACGATTTTCTTTAAACCAGCGTTGTTAACTATACATATAAAGAGCTACAACTTTTATTTGAAACTTTTCCCCTGATAAATTCATTTAAGGGGACTTTTGGGGGAGGGGGTTATGTTTTTTCTTTAAAATGCTATCACAGTTGATTATACAATTCTGTCATCCAAATTGAAATAACTAGAAATTAATATATGACCCAAATTCCGAGTTTCAAGGAAATTAGTAAACCGGACAGTTTTACTGGACAGTGTTTTTACTTTTCGACGAATTTCATTAAATTTGGTACACTAACTATAAAATTTGTCAATTATAATTTTGAGTACTGGAGTAAGAGAAAGTTGTGTGAGTGTTTCACACCAGATTTTTTTTGTTTAATATCATTAATAAATAATATATCTCAATACCTGTTTAGTACAACTTATTTTCTATTCACACTATTAGTATTAATACCATAAAAAGTTTTTTTTACATCTAGAAATTTATAGTTTCTGTTTTTATATAAAATAAATATGAATAAGATATTTTAGGGGAAAAAAATAAAGCCTAAGATGTAAAAAGAAGGAGATGAGAACTCCCAATTGTAAGAGCCATCGGCGGATTAGACGATCCGAAGGAGGATTGTTAGGGATGGTATTAGAGACTTACAAAGGAATTCGAACAATAAGTGGTGTCTGTAAGATATTTCGTTATTCGACTTGTTTTGTTTACGAAAGAGATTTTCAAGTCATTATGGAGCTTGAAGTTTGTAATATTATAAGTGGACGCCAGCTCTTCCGTGGAAGTAGTTTAGATCAGTATGTGTTTTAGCGGGATTTAACAAATTGAACTAAATTCACTAGCCACAGGTATGTTGAATAAAGCAAAAGATACTGCAAGAACTGCTTAAGGCTAATAGAATGGATGGCGTGTTAGACTAGGCTGGTTAGAGTGTTGTCTTCTTGAAGGCTGAAGATACTATGTCCCTCAATAGATTCTACGGTCGATCCAAACTCTTCTTTGGTTTTGTAGGGGTAAGTAGGTAGGTGCTTGATAACTCTAAGTTGTAATGTTGAGGGAGTTGTGATAGAAGGCACTGTTAAAACTCGTGTAAGGTCCTTAGGTCACATACATATACGTGGAACGCATCTCTGGGCTCCGTCATTCATTGGCTATTCCCAATGCTTCCTTGGAACCAATCACTCTTTTCACCCAAATTTTTTATGATTTCTGTAATTCTAATGGTAGTTGCAAATCTTTCCCTTTGAATAAAAAGTGGAACATTGCACGTCGTCAAAGGAAGTAGGCAATTTATATAATTCTTTTGTGTATTTTTTTATGTTGAAGTTATTCGGTTGTTTGAATTATGAATTGAAGTTTTAATATTGGAGAAGGACCTGTATTGGTAAAAAAAAACCAAAGGATAATAACTCTCACCTGAAATCTGAAAACTTAAATTTTGAATAATTAAGAAGAACACCGAAAATAAGCAGCAACCATTATTGTTGAAGTCTATACGTATTTCTTTCCTGCGACTGCAAGATTGAATTGTGCCAGATCTCGCCTGTTGTACCTACTGTTGCATTTAACTCATGTCACGCTCGCTACGAATTTTTTGAATCTATTTTGAAAACCCTTTTTTACAAACAAAAGAAATCGTTAAAAAAATGTGAAAAAGTAAAAAAAAATGACTTTCTCTTGCTGCAATTACTGCTAATTGACAAATTTTATTCATTCTGGCAATTTTTATCAACTGCATAATTCTGTCTGACCTACATATAAAAAATAAAGGTGGTGGTGATTATACTTGTTTTTCTACAATGTCTAACACTGTTTGGTTGCACCTTCTATCTTTAGATTAGATTAGATTCTGTGGGGACGGTTTGCTCTTCAGCCTTCAGCCACCGCGACCCTTAAGGATCTATTTTAGGCACCCCATAACCTTCTGCCTTTAACCCATTAGCAAAGCTGTACGGGCAAGTTTTTTGTTTTTGTTTTTTAACATTTTTATTGATTTTTACAACTGCACAATGATATATGCAACAAATAAAATAGATAACATGTGAATACGTGATCTACGTGAACGACTGTCATTCTATGATGGCAGCTGCCAGTAATAAACCATTAAGAATGGAGTCTCACAACTGTCCTACAAGAAAGCCGATTACGTAAGCAGATGATCGCGATGGCATCGACGCTTCAGTCGTCGTGATGGGTTAGAGGGGAGAGTTGTGGTTGAGAGCGTTTGGACTAGTGGATTTGAATGAAAAGATAGTTGGGAATGAAACTTTAGATAACTGGGACTTGGCTATTGCAGAAACGATGGGAATTTTAAGGTCATTATGGATGGTGTGATTGGAAACGTAGAAGGGAGCATTGATTATGGTGCGAAGGATTTTGGACTGTAAGGATTGAATACGATAAAGATTTGAATGTCTGGCTGTGTCATATAGTTAAGGAAACGTACGTCTAAATAGGGGCCAATAGAGAATAATATAGTTGTGGTTTGTTATGTAATGTAAGTTTCGAACTTGTTGTGGTGGTTGGTTCCGCAGAGCTGGAAAGCATCAGAGACATTTTCCGTGGAGCCTGCTTCATTTTGTGGTCATCGACCGGTTTCGGGCGTTCGCCCATCTTCAGGATGCGTTTTTCAGACAGTGTGCCAACACAGACTCGTACAGAGACTTAGTTTTCACACTCAGAGTGTGATAAAAATTGCCAGAATGAATAAAATTTGTCAATTAGCAGTAATTGCAGTTACAAATTGCAGTAAGAGAAAGTCATTTTTTTTTTACTTTTTCACATTTTTTTAACGATTTCTTTCGTTTGTAGAAAAGGGTTTTCAAAATAGATTCAGAAGATTCGTAGCGAGCGTGACATGAGTTAAATGCAACAGTAGGTACAACAGGCGAGATCTGGCACAATTCAATCTTCTAGTCGCAGGAAAGAAATACGTATAGACTTTAACAATAATGGTTGCTGCTTATTTTCGGTGCTCTCCTTAATTATTCAAAATTTAAGTTTTCGGATTTAGGGTGAGAGTTATTATCCTTTGTTTTTTTTTACCAATACAGGTCCTTCTCCAATATTAAAACTTCAATTCATAATTCAAACAACTGAATAACTTCAACATATAAAAGTACACAAAAGAATTATATAAATTGCCTACTTCCTTTGACTTGAGGCTTCCACGAAAAATGTCTCTGATAAGTTTCGAACGTTTGTCTAGAAGTCTGATTTAGTATTTTGAATCGGTTATTCAGTTCAGTTCTATTGTAAATATTTAATGTACAGCAGTAAGAAAAAGTAAAAATTTACAATTTCACCTAGTATATATTTATATTATATATAAATTCTCAAAATATGCAAATAATTTTGAATGTAACATTTAAGTATTCTTGACAACATAGCACCAGTTTAGTAGTTCTTGACATATAAGAATAGTGTTTTTGAAATGATTGGTGTGAAACTAGGGGGGGTTAGGTACCTATATAAATTGTTTGGGGCATGAAAAGTTGTAGAATGCTGGCGATTGTATTGTTATATTTGAAGAAAATAATGTGGGTGTATGAGAGGGTGTAGTATACTTGTGAAGATGAAAGGGAGCGCTATATATGGACCACTTCACTAAATCTCTTCACCAAGTTTTTCTCTCTTAATACCATTCCGCCTGTGCTAGGTTTGTTTCCCCCTCCCCCTTTCTTATAAGCTCTTCATTCATCTTCACTGTCCCTTCACCTTCAATACTTATAATAGTAGTTGTATGTAGTCTAACTTCATATTTCTAGTCATTGAAATGACCACATTTCGCCTACTATATCTACTTCATGTTTAGCAACAGGCAAATGTTTTTCAGTCCGCATAAGTAAAGAATTTTTCTTCTTTTGAACTGACACCTTGCTCAAGAAGTGCAGAGCAATGATTTTGTAAACGGTTCATAGTATCTAGCTGGCATTTTTTCACCTTACCGGCATCACAACAGTTTATCCTCAAAATAATTATTTTAATGAAGGACATAGACTCAATTGTTCTCCACTTTCTCATATATAGTTAAAAAAACATCTGGTGTGAAACACTCACACAACTTTCTCTTACTCCAGTTCTCAAAATTATAAGTGACAAATTTTATAGCTAGTGTACCATATTTAATGAAATTCGTCAAAACTGAAAAAAACTGATCAGTAAAAACACACTTCCGGTTAACTAATTTTCTTGAAACTCGGAATTTTAGCTATCTATTTATTTCTAATTAATTTGGTTTGGATGTTAGAATTGTATAATCAACAATGATAGCACTTTAAAGAAAAACATAACCCCTTTCCCTCCCTAAAAGGACCCTTAAATGAATTTCCCCAGAGAAATCTTTTAAATAAAAGTTGTACATCTTTGTATGCGTAGTTTATTGACGAAGTTCCAAGGAAATCGTCGGAGCCATGTTTGAGAAAAACCGCGAAGAAATGGAAAAAAATCATTTAATAAAGTGGTCAAGTAAACGCACTTCCGGTCATCAGATTTTTTTTCAAACTCGGAATTTCTACAACACATCTAATTTTAATTAACATTATTTAGATGAAAGAATTGTTTAATAAACTGATATAGCACTTTAGAAGAAAGCGGTAACCCCACCCTCCTCCAAAAGTACCCTTAAATGCATTTTTCCGGAGAAATGTTTCAAATAAAAGTTGTAGCTCTTTGTATGAGCAGCTGGTGTAGCTAGTTTCAAGAAAATCGTTGGAGCCATTTTTGAGAAAATTGCAAAAAAGTAAAAAAAAAAAAAAAAACTAGTAAAGTGGCACTTCCGGTTGAGGAATTTTGACAGATAACGTACTGTCAGATCCCATGGTGATACATAAAGGGAATATCATGTTTCAATTTTCTACGGTTTTTCGTTTTTGAGCTATGCTGTTCACATACGCTCTCATACACACACAGACCATTTAAAAAAAAAAAAAAAAAAAAACTATTTTGGACTTAGGGGACTTCAAAACGGATATTTCCGGTGAAAACTCGATATCGAAAATTTGACACGATTAGAATACTTCCTCTTACTGGGAGTAAGAGAAAGTAAAAAAATCTGTTCATAAAATTCTACTTCCGGTCAATCAATTTTCCTCAAATTTGGAATTCTACCAATGCTTCTAATGTATTTTTTTTTTTTTTATATAATTTTATATAAGTGTTTGAACCATATTATATTATAAGTGTAAGAACCATAAGTACTTTACAAGGTAGCAGCATAACGTTTCTTGTTTTCCCCGAAAACCCCCCCAAAAAATCAATTTTTCAGGGAAAATATTAGAAAATAAAAGTGATCGGGATTTATTTGTGTAGATAGTATATGAAGTTTAAAGTGCAATAGAAAACGTTTAACAGGAAACGGAGAGGACTGATATATTTTTTCGTGTTAAATGATAAAAAGTCAGATTTGTTTTCGTCCTGATTTCTCCTCTGCCATTGTACAATTAAAAAATAAGTTTTATGTAATAAAATTACAAAAAAAAAAAAAAAAGAAAGTAAAATAACACCAATAAATTCACCGAATTCGAAAACTAACTGAAATATTTCAATAATGGCGGTGCTTTTACCTACTCAAATGAGAAGCGAAAACCTAGCAACAGTGGCGGCCATTGTTTATTTTGTTCCGTCTAACGAAAAAAAAAAATAAGCCAAAAAATCTGCGTGAAATGTGACGGCAAAAAACAGGGTATATTTTGTTCGTCCGAGAAGTGAAATCTTTTAGTGTTAAGCGATATCTGTTTCGTGTTAAAAAAAAAAAACAAAAATATGTATAAAATTACATAGTATTTTGTCGGGACCGCAGTATAATTTCACGTATAGTGTCGGAACGTTGGGAAATAATGAAAAAAAATATAATTTTAAAAGGCTGTATCTATGGTTCATAATCAAATCACCCTGAAAAGCACTTGAGTTTCCGGGTTGAGACCGGGTCCAGTGTTTTTTTTGGAAACCGACATTTTGCCCTTATTGCAATGAGCTTCTTCAGGTGTAACAACCCTGAAAAAGTTCATTGCAATTTGGGCGAAACATGGTGTCTAGCAAACCGTTGGGCACGATCTCAACCTAGAACTTCAAGCGTTTTTCATACGCCTTTCTTCAAAAGCGCCTTGAAGTGTGAATTTTGAATACACGGCA
The DNA here is from genome assembly GCA_011037195.1 of Triatoma infestans. Classification (NCBI taxonomy): domain Eukaryota; kingdom Metazoa; phylum Arthropoda; class Insecta; order Hemiptera; family Reduviidae; genus Triatoma; species Triatoma infestans. The sequence continues at coordinate 15,370 of JAAEAF010004044.1, read as the reverse complement.
TTTAAATCACTATACCTCCACTTCTTATTTATAAGCCTTAAGCCGGGCTGTACTTCTTATTTCCTGCATTAAACAGACGAAGACTTGGTAAAAAAAAAAAAAAACTAAAAGAAAAAAATAATTAAATTAATATTTATTTCTGTAAAATTACAGATTAGACAACAAAGATTAGTTATTACACACATACCTCAAGAAGGTGCGAAAATTTATGTTGCATTCAGATTGTTGTTGTGGTAATGTAGGTGTTACGTTGTCATTATATAACCTTGTAATGTTGTATGTACTACACACTTACATGTAAGAAAGATAAGTCCTTCTCTGTATAATCACTATGAATGTTTAGACCAGCGTAAAATACATGGGCCTTAACTCCTCTTACAACTATTATAATAAGTACCTAACCCTAGGTGAGTACCCATGCGCATACATACATACATACATACAGCTGGACCACAAACTACTATCACGTATTTAGTATACAGTCTGTCCTGTATTCATATGAACATCTATTCCATGTTTTCACTCTACCTTATTCTTCTTAAACTTCTGTGGTAGTAGCCCTGTCCAAATTACACGCTGTTTTGCATCTTTATTTTTACACTTCACTTCACTTTTATTTCTTAACTCCGCTTCATTTTTATTTTTTCCATACAATCACAGCTGATCTTTCATCTGCTCTAATTTCAATGTTTATTCTCAGTTTCTTTATTAGTTCAAACATATATTATATCATAATAACAAAATTTATGTTCACAAATAATTATTACTTAAATTTATCCACCAGTCCACAAATTTTTCTTTTACTTTGTACCCATTGATCCTTTTTACTTTCTCTTACTCCTTAGTAAGAGGAAGTATTGTAATCGTGTCAAATTTTCGACATGGAGTTTTCACCGGAAACATCCGTTTTGAAGTCCCCTGAGTCCAAAAAAGTGGTTTTTACCACATGGTCTGTGTGTGTGTGTGTGTGTGTGTGTGTGTGTGTGTGTAAACAGCATAGCTCAAAAACGAAAAACCGTAGAAAGTTGAAACTAGATATTCCGTTTAGATATCACCATAGAATCTGAGAGTACGTTAACTGTCAAAATTCCTTAACCGGAAGTACCACTTTATTAGTTTAAGACTTCTCTAAAACCAATCTTAAGGTGTTTATCTATCATCATCAACAACCAACATCTCCTCACAACACCCATACATTAGAAATAAATAGATAGCCAGAATTCCGAATTTCAAGAAAAATAGTAAACCGGAAGTGCGCTTTTACCGGACAATCTTTTCAGTTTTCGACGAATTTCATTAAATTTCGTACACAAACTATAAAATTTATCAATTATAATTTTGAGAACTAGAGTAAGAGAAAGTTGTAGGAGTGTTTCAGACCAGATTTTTTTTTCTTTATGAAATTCTGTGATTCTACTTCATCCCTGTGTAAGAAGACTACATTTGTAGATTACTTATAACTATTTTTCTTCCCCCCACTTTAAAGTTTCTTGACAGTAGTACTTTTTCTAAGTTCAGCCCTTAGATTCTACCTAATTTCCCTGGATTTATCCATCTTCAGCCACAGATTCATTTTCCGTATCTAATATGAACAGCTTTTTGTTTTTCTTTTTTTTTTTTTTAATTTATCTATAGCCCAAATTTTTTCTATTCTATTTTTATTCTATAATTTATAAAAATCCGAATTTTTGGGACGATATTATAGTAATAATAAGCTTCTTTTTATAAATATATATAAAAAAAATTAAGACGTATTAACATCTATGGTCATTGGCGCCCAGAACTTTCTCAGTGTTTCCTCGTTACAGAGGCAACTATGTCCATCACCGAACAATGAACTGGAGAGGTACCTATTTTCCTTTAAAGTAAAATTAATACAAAATGTTAAAAATAAAAATTACAGAAATTAAATCATTAAATAAATATAAATTTACAATAAAAATCATATAAAGTGTCTCTAACCCAAATAATTTTTAATTATTGAATTTAAGACTGTAATATATATATATATATGCAAATATTTATTTATCAGAGATATTTTCCATGATAACCTGGTTCTTTTTGTGGTCATCGACCGGTTTCGGGCGTTCGCCCATTATCAGGATGCATTTGTCAAACAGTGTGATAAGATAGATTTGCTGTGTGCAAGTCTATGTATCACACTGTTTTGACCAAAAAACCTGATGATGGGCGTACGCCCGAAAACCGGTCGGTAACCACAAAAAAAAGCAGGCTATCACGGAAAATATTTCTGATGCTTTCCAGCTCTGCGGAACCAACAAATAACAACAAATTTATTTAATTAATTACTCTTCTTTTTTTTTCTTTAAGGAAAATAGACCCATATTAGGGTATAAGCCGATTCCAAGCTACCCCACCCTCCGCTTTTTTATCAAATGCCCAAATGCTGCCATAAACTGTTAATCAGAAATCGTCATGCTAACGGGAACTAGGTTTTTCCTCTTTTTTTTTGGTCGAATATCTAGGGCACCAATCAAGCACAGTCCTGAAATCTGTTAAGGAAAAGAAATTGATATGGAAAAAAAAAGTTAAAAATTTAGTCTTGTAAAACTTCTTCATTTTTGGAGGACTTTGAAAAAAAAAGTAGCGTAAATTGTAAGTTTTGTAGTTGTTTCAAGTATATTAAGTTTCAATAAAGTGGGCAGGCTTCTTTTTTTTTTTTTTGTTACTACTCTGAAATAAATGTTTAAAAAGACTTAAAGAGTATTTAACAAGCAACTAACTTCCAATAAGTAATCAATTACAATTTGTAACAAGGAGTCTTCAATTAATTCTCTATCAAGAAGCTCAGTTAAACCAGTTAAATAACCGTTAGAACAAGCAATTGCCAACGCTACCACACTACGCCAAAACCATCACCGCTCGTCGCTCAATCACTCAAAACTCTTCAATTTAATCTATCTCCTTGTAATGGCATCCAGCAGAATGGCATCCAGCAGAGAGAAGAGAGGCTCTCTCTGGTTAACAGAGACTACTCTCTGACTTAGGCAAGCTAGAGTGGGAGAATCTATGTATATAAGCCAGTGATAATCTACCTAGAGGATATCTATCAGATTCAATCATACATCGCATCGTGTCATATCTCTACTCCCACCTTTTATTCTATCAGTTTCATTATAAAGTCCAGTGCATTAGTGTAAACTTATAGCTACATTATAACAGTGTCTTCATATCTTGTTCATTCAATCAAACCTAATTTCTCTCCTCAACAACTCCATTATATCCTCATTTAGTTATCAAATATAATATTATAAGTACAAGTGCCCTAAATGAGTTGTGAATTCATTTTAACATCACCAACTCGGATAACTGGCTACCATTTCATTAAATAGTGTAAAAAATAATGTTGACTATGAATGATCTCAAAGTTTCTGTCATGGAAACCTTTGAATAATTGAATGGGGTGAGAATTGGTGGTACAGTACTTGCATTCATGACGATATTTTAGAAAAATAAGCAACACTATAAAAATGACTAAAACTTCAGATATTAATCCAATCATTTAACTGTAATTGGAAAATCTCATTTACTAACGGAATTTTGTGAATAGTAAATTTGAAAAATATGGGCAACGGAAACTATGACATGCTGACACACTACACTGACGATTATTAATAAATTTTTTTTTTTTTTTTTTAATTTCTGGACAAAGAAATAAGAAGAAGAATGAAAGATGTAATTTTTCTTCAATAAAATATGAATTTAAGAAAATATAAAATGAAAAAAAAAAAAATAAAGCCACCGGAAACTATAGTCGTATAATATAAAACTGTAACAGAAAATAATAAAGTATAATGAAACGAGAGGGTTAGATTGTTATATGTTTCCATAAAGAAAAGTGATACTCCTTGAAGTTGTAAAATACATACACACAGACACACACATACACACACAATACAAACGGAACACATACACAGACACAAATAAAAACAAAAACAAAATAAAGTAAAACACAATGAAGTTTTTTTTTATTTATTTATTTTTTATTTATTTTTTTTTGTATAAAAAATTTATGTTGGGTGTATTAAGAAAGACGTGGCTAAAGGAATTATATGACACAAAAGGTACATTTAAAATCAAATTGTAGTGGGTCCCCCGGCTCTCCTTGTATGTGTGTGTGTGTGTGTGTGTGTGTGTGTATGTTTGTATGTATATAGTTGATATAGTGACTATATGATAGTATCTACTATAGTGAGTTTTATATATATATATATCTGTATATTATGATATGGTGTGAGCTCGCTGCTGTTTCTTGCTTGCTGCTATATACTTGCTTGCTGCTTGCTTAAAACCCACCACTAACTTCCCCTCTTCATCGTCGTTCGTTTTAACTCTCCCCTCCCCCTTAAAGCTCGCTCTGCACACATTATACTACCTCATCCAGCGTCCTCTCTACAGTATTATTTATTGCTCTACGCTATTGTTTATTTGTAGTTTGTGTATAGTGTGTGTATATGTGTATGTATGCATATATATATATATATATATGTGTGTGTGTGTGTGTGTGTGTGTGTATATACACTGCGTGGCGGTGGTGGCGGTGTGGTGGTACACAGTCACGTGACTCTCTCTGGTCGCCTGCTCTCACTCAATCAGACTATCTCACTTCTCTCCTATACTTCTGTTCTACTGCCACATTTTATTTCTCACAATTTTATGAATAAGAATTCTTTTTCTTTTTTTTATAATAATATTAACGATTAAAGTACAAATATATTGTTTCACTTTATCTTGATTTTTTTCATTTTATTTACTTTAATGCAAAATAAATAAATAAATAAATATGAAACACATTTTATCTCTTTTTTAAAATTCTAAGTTACCAGTATACAAATTTTCTGAAATTTTAAGTGAATATTATTTTATTACTTGCCTGTGTGGAGGGACCAAACCCTACGCTATCACCCCAAGCCACATGGGACCCCAAGAAAAACAACAACAAACCGGGTCTAGAACAAGTATTCCAGACTCGGATCTAATCCATCTAAGATTCACCGTAGTTTGAACAAATCAGACAATAACCTTAAAGGGAAATAGCCTAAGCCTTTCCACAGATCACATCCTGTTCCAACCAAAGGTCCTGAATCTAATTTCCTCACAACCCATGCAATCTTTCAAAAGATGGATAAGTGTTTCCTCCTCTGTCTCACAGACTCTACAAAATGGATCCGGTATGAGATCCATTACGTAGAGATGTCTCCTTAAACCATAATGTCCAGTAAGGGATCCAACCAGATGCCTGAAAGAGTTCCATGAAAGACACAGCAACTTCTCACTAATTGCCCTTTCCGGACCCCCGATGAGTATCTTGTGACTGCCGACAACCAACTGTGCTCATCCATAGGGATGAATGCTGTGAAGCTATCCATAAATGGAAAGCCTGATAGTCATGTGCCAGAAGACACGCCAACAGCCATCCCAGGACTAATGAAAGGGAGAGAAGCGCCTAATATAGCAAACCTATCCTTTAATAAGTTTCAAAAGAAGAGAAATTAGTGAGGAAGGGTTTTTTGAGAAATAAGCTAGAATGAATGCTGTACACTGTATAATAAAATAGAGACACAAAACTGCCAGGACTTTACACGTAAATAGAAATTAGGTAGCGAGAGATTTAGTCTGAGTACCTAGAAAGATTGGATGCTGACGCGTTAAAACTGCAGTATGAATTGTTCTAAAGATTGTCCCTTGTACAGTTGCAGCTGAATGAATATAGAGTCTCTCACACTAGTCTGGCCTAAGTAGCGAGTGAGATTCTCAATTTTCTCTCTCTCTCTCTCTGCTTTGGATCTCTTTACATAATCATCTCCCCATTTCCAAAAAAAAATCCATATGACCTAGTATTCAGACTAGAAACACATCCTTCAAAGAAGAAAGTTCTTCCAGTCTTTTAGAACATTCTAGCACTAACCAGGAAGTGAAGACACAATAAATCATCTCCTTCAGCGTTGCTTGGCTGTCCGAGCGATACAAACATCTTTAAGTTAGTGTTACATAGCCTCTCATCCAAGATACAACAAAGAATAGAATAAATCTCAGTCTGGAATAATGTGGTCCATTCACCAAGATATACTGCCAAATGATCTCCGGTCTCAAAATAGACCGCAGCTCCAGACCTTCCATCCAATCCGGAACCGTCCGTGTAACACCGTTGGTAATTATCAGGTAATTACGGATCCAATCTTAGCCTTGAATATAATGAATTCCTTGAAGATAAGAATGCTCGAAAATAAAAGTCTTCAACATTCTATCAGAAGGCAAAAACCTGTAGGTAATAGGAACCTTCAATTTTATGTGATAATTATTTCTTTAGATTAGAACACAAAGTTTAAAAAAAAAAATCATTGGAGCCGTTTTCGAATAAATCGCGAAAAATTAAAAAAAAAAAAAACTTTCAGTAAAGTGATACTTCCGGTGGCGATTTTTCTATTTTGTGGCGACTATTCCTCTAAAAAAAATGTTTTTCTAAGTAAGTTTAGTTTTAATCGTTATCCGTGCCAAAAAAGAGCACCCATTATATAACGATTTAAATGTTAATTTTTAATTTTGCCGTCTAAAGTTAATTTAATTATGATCTGAATAAAAAAAAAAAAATATTTTTTATTAACGTATTGAATTCTTAGTTTTAAATGCTGAGGGCATAAAAAGTGTTAATGGAATCTTAGCTTCTAATTCTGACAGACTATATACATTCCACACATATAGGTACTACGGGCTTTATAAAGTACATGGTATGTTGAATATTTGGTAAAGAAGTGATAAAACGCCTTTATCTGATCGCTAGTTGGGCGTAATATCCTTCAGAAAAATATATTTATGTAAGGATTTTCATTTGTAGGGTGGCTGGCCTTCCAACTTAAAGTGATTCAGCTTTGTCAAGCTAGTGTCCCGAAATAAGAAATAATGGAGGTTCAGAATCGTTGGTATATTGCGATTGACAGTTGTAGAAGTGGGAAGAGTTATGAAGGAGAAGAGTACAATTGTAGTAATTTAACCTTAATAATATTCATATAAAAAAGTTTAAAAAAAAAAAATGGAAACGGAACTCTTTGATCTTAAAAAACATTTAAAAAAAGGGGAAAAAAATTGAAGGGCTTAATTACTTCTGAATCGAACAGGAACGGTATTTTCTATTTATTAATTAATCTTTATAAACGTTTTATTTTCCCTTATTTACTTTAGGAGTACCTAAAAGAGTGTATTAAGGTTACAATGTAGTGTTGTTTGTGTGTGTGTGTATTACAACAATTGGCTCATTGGAAATAGCTAAGTGGTTGGCGTATTTGGCTCCCACACGTGTGTGTGTGTGTGTGTGTAATTATATTTAAAGAAGATAACAAGCAAATGAAAATACGTGGAAAGCTTTATACATTTAGGATTCAGTAAGATTCGATACAAGGTACAAAAATTCCTACAACTGAAAGGGCAAATTTTCTTTTTATTTTTTCAATTTTTCACGTTTTTTTTTTTCATGAAAATAGCTACAATTAATTTTTTTATCTTGGTGATCTAATTAAAAGAAATATAATCCCCTCATTTTTATTTTAAAAATTATTTTAATCAAAATTCAAGTTTAAAAAAAAAAGCAAAAATGTAACTTACACTCTTATGACGTGCCATTTGTCTCCCGGTCCATATGAGCCATATCTAGACAAATGCCTGACCTGACATGGAACACACTTACAAAATTAAAACGAAACGAAGTAAATAAACGTTACAGCCTATTCAAGCAACTAATAGGCAGTTGCTCAAAACTAACTTTAAATAACAAAGTACTTATCTACAACCTACTGTTAATACCAATTTATGGACTTTACGGACTCGAGTTATGGGGCTCAACAAAGCGTTCCAACTTCCACCGCCTCCAAACCCTACAATCCAAAATACTCCATTGTATAACCAATACGTCTTTTTACCTTTCTAACATTTCAATCATTCCGATCTCCAGATTCCATTTATATGTGACCTAGTCCAAAATACGTTACCGGAAATTTCACATCCGTCTCACACATCATCACAATCCCATTAATTCATCAACTTTTCTCAGCATCAATTCCAGATAACTCTCCTTGACGACTGAGACGGCAGTGGCCTCGTGATCTCTTGTAACTGCACGCAGCGAAATAGTGCGGAGTGCCACCCACTGGGTGATTTCTCTTTTACCATCATTGTAAGTCATGTCATTAACTTATTGCTGATTACAAAGCGTAACAAATAAGAATAATTCCTTTCTCTAACCTTATTAGTTTGTATTTGTGAAACAATCCTCAATGATTGTGAAAAACAATGTAAAGGTTTAGGAGTAGAATGTTTAATTTGCAATACAATTTTGCAGATAGACCTCGAATGAATAGGATATTGAATATATAATTAGGAAATTGATCGAATCGTATTGAAACTGGGAGGTCAATTGATGCAAGAAGAGTATATGGCTTTCAACACTTTATTTTCAACGGCCTTAATCATGTAATAGGATCCGAGAAAAGTAGATGAATTAATGGGATTGTGATGATGTGTGAGACGGATGTGAAATTTGCGGTAACGTATTTTGGACTAGGTCACATATAAATGGAATCTGGAGATTCCAGAGGGAGACTTCGTATATATACAGCCAAGCTAGCCCTACAGAGGAGAGTCTATACAACAGTTTACAACGCGTCAGCAACCAACTACTATCCTTCTCTTTACTCAGTCTAAATCTCTCGCTACCTAATTTGATGTTGTAATGAGATCTGAGAAAAGTAGAGAGAAACACAAAATTAAGAATCTCTCTAGCGGAGTAGAGTGGGAGACTCCGTATATATACAGCCAAGCTAGCCCTACAGAGGACAGTCTATACAACAGTTTACAACGCGTCAGCAACCAACTACTACCCTTCTCTTTATTCAGTCCAAACGTCTCGCTACCTATTTTATCATCAATGATCTGGAGCCATTCACGCAGCCCTGAATTAAAATACTTTGGAGCATGGTATTGTGGATCTTGAAGTGGATATTGTGAGGGAGACAAAATTGGTAAGTACCCTAGTCGATTTGAGAGTACCTTGTAGTCCATTGGGAATTCTCTATAGTCCATTGGTGAGTACCCTGCAGTCCATTGGTGAGTACCCTATAGTCCAATGGTGAATACCCCATAATCCATTGATGAGTACCCTATAATGTATTGGTGAGTACCCTATAACAGTTCATTCTCTGGGAAAGGAAAATAAGCATCGAAAACAAAAAAAAAAAAACCTTCTACTTTTTTCTATTGAATTCTATCCCTATTTGAAGCAGAAACTTACATGCAAAAAGAAACGTTTTCAAAGAACCTACTGGTCTTAGAAAAATGTATTTTTGGAAGTAAAGTTGTACTATCTCCAACTGAATCCAACTGAATTATTAAGTGATTTCGTAGAAATATCATCAAACCTTTTTGTTTTACAATCACACATCAGTCAGTTTATTAGAGGAAGGGAATAGCTAAGTGGTTAGCGTATTTGGCTCCCACACGGAGGACCCGGGTTCGAATCCAGCTGTGTTACCCTTAGATTTTTTTTCTTCCTAGGAGCCTCTATTAGCTCACCGTCCGGTTATGGACAGTGTTGTTTGTAACGAGGAGAACACTGTCTGGTGGCCGGCAGTGCACTGAGAAAGCTCCGGGTGCCAATGACCATAGACGTTGACGCGCCTTAATAAAAAAAAAAAAAAAAAAAAACGCTATTTAGGAAAACAGTTCTCATAAAGAAGTATTCATTTAAGAATTATTAATTCACCATAACAAGTCTCGTCCTGTCCGCTCACTAATTCATTAAGATTCTAAATCTCTATAAGTTAATCTAAATAAGTGTGACTTAATATTATATATTATACTTTAAGAGGAACAGTCCAAAAGTGTGCGCTATTCTATTAGAACAACCATTCTGTCACCTACATCTTAAAACTTCTGCCCAAATTTTGATTCCGAAGGACATCGCTATAACAATGAATCACTTTGAATTAGGCAAAAAAAAAAAAATCTCATTATAATAAACAAAATATTCAAATCTAGGCAAATAAATTCACAAATGGAAAATAATCCTATTGATGACAGACAAAATGATCAAGTAAAGATATGTTGGTATGATTATTATATGTAAAGAGGTATAAAGAATATTTGAGAGTATGCGTGTATGTGTATTTATTTGTTTTGTATGAATGTGAAATAAAGGGAGTAGCCAAGAGAGAAAGAGAGAGATAACTAACTTTGAAACTATATAACAACACAAAGAATCCCAAGCACACACACACACACATATATATATATAAGTTTCTTTAAACCTATATATCAAGTATATATTTGGTATGTTCATATGTATAGGTGAGTTTGTTGTGTGTATGTGTGTAGTGAGTTGTGACCTCTAGGCCGACCTTTCTCAAGAACACCTATATCCATATCCACCTTCTGTAGTATATACCATGGGAAAAATTCTTACTAATAACCATAAAGGTAATATTGTCAACATTGGTGCGCATATCTCAAAAAGTTTTATAGTCCCTTAATTGTGTGGTGGGCTTTCTTTTTCTTTTTTTTTTTTTTTTTTTTTTACAAAAAAAAAATAAACTCGTCGAAATATTATCTGCGCCTAAATTGTAATAATACATCATTTTAATGACTTAAATGTGGAAAAAGTTTTTTTTAATGGTACATAATTAAAACAGAATATAATGATTTATAAAAATTGAAACTAAACTTTTAACTAAAAATGCATGAAATTTTATTGGTATTAATTATATGACGAATTATATAAAAATAAAATTATATAATTTGATTTAGTGGTAATATAATAATAATAATAATCTGAAAAAATGATGCGAAATAAAATTATACGACTTTCTTTTCGAGCGTTTTTCACAATTCTAATTATTGGTAAACAGTTTAGTTAACTTAATTTTCAAGTCATAGCATTACCCAGCCAAAATTGTACGGACCAGTGTAATAGAATCAATCGCTAACAAAGTCGTTACACACAAGCTGAACACAATAGTTTTATTTAGTAACCGTAACAAGGCGCCACTAATAAGCCTCCAACAAGCCCACGTCAACTATGCATTACACCACACCCTCTGTTATGCCCAACTATAAATATATTGGCTAATGGGCTTCTACATTTGATAGATGCTATCTCTAGTTTTAGAGCGGTAAGAGAAATTGAATAAAGCCGACCATCTGAACGTCTTATGGAATCGAATCATCAGATAATTTGTATGAGTAACAATTCAAACAGCAACATGAACTACAACCTTGAAGCTAGCCATACTAGCTCACCACCATTAGCACAAGCAAGAGTTCTAACAGCCATATCGTTCTTCAAGCGATTCACAGCTTCACCATTCTACATCACGCTACCAATTTCTTCACTCTTCCGACAAATAGGTTATTTAAAATATAAACTGCGAGTGCCAGTTTTTCATTGTGTGTTCGTTCATCATTTCTCATTTTTTGCCAATTTTCAACCATTATCTTGCTATTATTATCCTACCATCACAAGTCTTACTTACCCTAAAAGCTTTGAAAATACGTTTTTTCCGGAAAAATGTTAAAAGCTTCCCGGAAATTATAATAGAAACTTTTAAGAAAATCTTTGCAAAATAGATCTTCAAAAACTGAGAGTTTCATTGTAACAATTCGCCACTGTATCAATTTTCTTCAAACTTGATATTTTTAAATATCAGGTCAATATCATAGTATGGTGTTTGTTTAGTAGTGTAGCACTTCAGAAAGAAGCCGGAGATCACCCACCATTCCCCCACTACAAATCTCCCAAAAATATTTTTTTTCTGGAAAAACGTTTTTAAATAAAAGTGATAGGCCGAAGAAAATCGTTGGAGTCGTTTTTATGGTTACAAAAAAAAAACAATAAAATCTCATGTCTAGTTGATGAGTTTTGACCGAAACGTTGGCATCGGATAATATTGTGTTACTTAAAAGAGGATAACAAGAAACTTAATCCAATCATAATTTCGGACTTATACAGATTCCTAATATATCGAGGGAAATAGAATGTAATATATAAAATAAAGGATCAATCTGAATATTTCGTGCTCATATAATAAACGAATTAACAAATCAGGTGTTGAAGTTCTTTTAGAATTAATAGTCGTAGCTAGCTGACGTTAGCCTATGGCTTTTAAAAGTTTCCTTAACCGCTTTTTACATTCGCTCATCTGCTTTCCCTAATATTTTGATTTTATTAAGAATTAAGATCATCTGGAGAATGCATACAACATCTTATCCAGTTCTGGGGGGGGGGTTCCCTGTGGATATCCCAGCCTATTAACATGAACAAAACATGTACAGGACATCCCCAACATAATTAATTATTCAAAGGTCGGCTGGGTAGTTAATTTTATAAATGCCAGTTTATTCATACTACGCATACACATTTCCTATCACTCGTTCGGCATTCACAAGATCAAATGCCTTTTCGAAATCAATAAATAGTAATACTGGAAAATTATAATTTTTTTCGATATTTTTATCAGCTACTGATTATTAATAAATTGTCGAATATGGAATGGTTTTTCTTTTAAATCCTGTTTGATTTGGTGAAATGATTGGTTCCAGGATGAAGTGTAATCCTTTTGGTTATTACTTTGCCATAAATATTTTTTCCTGCAATATCGTTGAATAATATGAAGATTATTACACTAAATTTAGTGAAGAATGTTTAACATACAAGTGGGTTACACACTACTTTCTCTCACTAGTGTGTGAAAGTTACATTATTCAACGCTAACAAGCCTGACATCTAGCGGCAATACGCGAAAACAAGACCAAAAACAATTCTCAGATACCGCGGATATGAGGTTATACCCATCGGAATAGGTTATAGAGTGAGAAGAGAGTATTTGACTTGAATTAGAATATATTCTGTGTTTGCAAATTTTCTTTTTTTTTTTCATATAAATTAAGAACTAATTTAATACGGTTGCAGAAAAAATCTAATATTTAACTCGTGAGCGAAGTATTTTTTACAACGCTGCGCTCGTACGGTCAAATTCTGAACTCGAGAGTGTAAAAGTCCTACTTCTGTCATTTGTCAAATAAATAATTATATATACTACAGAAAGAAGGTTAAATGGCCTCTAGTTCCTTAGAGTCTTCTCTGACTCCCTTTTTAATAGCAATATTAATATTCCTTTAAGCAACTTATCTAGGATGGTGCTTGTTCTTAGACAGTCATTGAATAGATTGCAGAATAGACCTGTCAGCAAATTTCCTCCAGCTTTTAACTCTTAAAATCATATATTTCTTTGGCTATTATTACTATTGAATTCCTTTCTTAATTTAACCTTTAGAATCGTTCAGTGAAATCATCTTACTTGTGTTTATCTGCTGTTTTTCTGGTGTCCTATTTTACACTTTGGCCTATTATTATTATTATTATTATTATTTTAAAGGCGCATCAACATCTATGGTCATTAGCGCCTAGGAAGAAAAAAATCTAAGGTTAACACAGCTGGCCTCGAACCCGGGTCCTCCGCGTGGGAGTCCAGTATGCTAACCACTAGTTATCCAGGGAGCCAGTAGCTATTCCCTTCGCTTATTATTATTATTATTGTTATTATTATTATTATTATTCCTATTATTATTATTATTATTATTATTATTATTATTATTATTATTATTATTATTATTATTTTCATTCATTTAGTTTTTTCTTAGTTGACCACGCTTTCTAATTTAATAAAAAACTTGGAATCCTGTGTATATTCTACTTTTCAATTTTCTCTGTATTCCTATCCTTTCTAGTTTTCTCTTCTTCTAAAAATTGATTTTTCATCCGGAATTTTTCGATTTTTATTTAATTTTTCATCTTCACTCATCTCTCTTGTCGACTTTGAGTAATATGAGATTGGTAATGTGTAGTTGTGTCGTATAGAGTAGCTTGGGACATGAGCGTTGTTGATGTATGTGTATGTTTTTAGAGAAGAGTGAAGTATTAAGAAATAAGTAAGAAGTGTGTGCACTGATTTAAAATAAATGTAGTATCTCTAAATGAATTTAAATATTTATAATAATTCGTAATAAATGTAATTCTTAAACAACAAATGTTCAAATTAAACATTTATTGGCACACTGAATTTTAAAATGAGAGAGTGACTTTCTGAATGCAACGAATGTTACTGGCTGAATTCTTTAAGACGACTATTATTATTATTATTCGCGAAAGGGGAGGGCAAAACCCTACGCTATCCAAAGCCCCCCAGGGCCCATATAGCTACCCCTAAAGAATAACAACCACTGGGACTAGAATACAAATCCAGGCCCAGGATTCAACCATCTAAGTTTCACAACAGACCGAACAAATCGGAACAAAACCTTAAAAGGACACAGCTTAAGATCCTCTACCGACATCCTATTCCGGCCGAAGTTCCTAAACCTAATCTCCTCACAACCCAAACAATTCGTCATCAGATGCATGGGTGTTTCTTCCTCAGTTTCACAAACTCTACAAAAGGGGTCAGGCACAAGTCCCATTATATAGAGATGCCTCCTTAAACCACAATGCCCAGTGAGGAATCCAACCAGATACCTGAGGGAGGTCCGTGAAAGACATCGGACCCCACTGCTCAAAGCTCCGTCCGGGCCCCCAATGAGCATTTTAGACTGCCGACAACCCACTGCACTCATCCATAAGGATGAGTGCTGTGAGGTCATCCACGTCTGAAAGCCCGACAAACATGTGTCAGAAGACACACCAACAGCAGGCTCTGGACCAATGAAAGGGAGAGAGTCCAGTTCCTGAAAGGCACCTAATTTGGCAAACCTATCCACCTCCTCATTCCCAAAAATTCCCATATGACCTGGAACCCAGACCAGAAGCACATCCCTTAATGAAGAAAGATCTTCCAGTCTTCTAGAACATTCCAACACCAATCTGGAAGTGAAGACAATGAATTAAGCGCCTTCAACGCAGCCTGGCTATCCGAGCAGATACAAACACCTTTTAAATTAGTGTTACGCACCCTCTCATCCAAAATACAGCAAAGAATTGCATAAACCTCAGCCTGGAAAACGGTGGCCTACTCACCAAGAGGCGCTACCAATGATCTCCCGTCTCAAAATAGACGGCAGCCCCAGACCTACCATCCATCCTGGAACCGTCCGTGTAGCATCGGAGATAATTCTCAGGAATCACACCAGACGGACCCAGTGTTAACCAATCTTCCCTAGAAGGCAACCTAACCCTGTAGGAATGACCAAAGACAAAAGTCTTCAAATTCCTATCAGAAGGAAAACCTGTAATGGGAATCCTTAAAAGCATCTCACGATAAATGGTAGAATGACCATATCGCTTACCCTGCCAAAAACCTGCCTGTTTAATTCT
>JAAEAF010004043.1:0-36873 GCA_011037195.1 Triatoma infestans | reverse complement strand
CCTTTTCTAACCAAGGTTTGTTTATAATTTAAATTGAAAAGTTCACCTCTTGCCAAAAAAAAATAATTTGCTTCAAATCCATGACTACTGTGTCGTCCATATAATCAATTTCTTTTACATTTAATTTTTTGTACATGAGATGATATTTCGCTGCCGATACACTGACTAACAACTCATCCCTAAACTTCTAATATACTTATTAATGATGACTCTCATCTGATCCTCCACCTTTCAATGGATACAAACTTCCTGTCCAATTCGCCGCCCACCATATTTGCCAATTTACACCATTCATTGAACCAGGAGTTATTATATTTCAATATCTCCTTAGCCACTCTCTTAGGTAGATATCATCCGAATACTGCCGTATTCTAAGTGCATATTTAATGTGCATATTTATAGTGTGTTCGTACATCAAATATTTCCCTGTGTCCAAATACAACATATAATTAGGGGTATTAGTTGGGAAGTGAAATAATCTTTTTATAAACATTCTCTGGATCTTCTCCATTTTAGGGAAATTTTGGTACCCCCATAATTGACTCCCATAACATAGAATGGGTCTGGTCACCGCATCAAAAACCCGGTGTTTCGCCGCTAGAGGAACTTGGTAGACTTAGTAATAGCTCCCTACACTACAGTGCAAACCACCGCATCCTACTTCCTAAAAGGTCACATCTTACCTACCTAATCGTTGATTATTACTATCGATGTTATTGCATGCGGATCCACGACTTTTACATTCTTGCTGCAGAGACGATTTTCGGTCTTATTCACTCGTTCTGTTATCCGTTCTCGAATACATAGATGTGTGAAGTGTCATCATTTTAGAGTATCCTCTTATAATCCGTATATGAGCGACTTGCCCCCTATAGATTTGAACAGGGTAGAGCCTTTATAAATGTGAGAGTTGATTTCGTTTGTGATAAAGGATGGCCCTACAAAAAGGATCAATTTAACAAAAGCATATGTTTGTTTATTTGTATGCTTTAGTACAAAGGCGGTGCACTTAGAGTTGGTATCGGAATTAAGCACTAACGCATTTCTGGTTTGTCTCGATCACTTTATAGGGCGTCGTGGTCTTCTATCCAATAAATATTCAGACTGCGGAACCAACTTCATAGGAGCCGACCGCCGCCTGAAGGAGTTGTGGAACTGGTGGAAAAACAAGGAGACTCAAGAAAGTGTAATTGATCATCTCTCCCTTAAACGAATCTTTCATACCTCCTGCATCACCTCATTTTGGAGGCCTATGGGAGGCGGGGGTGAAATACTTTAAAAGTCATCTGGTAAGAGTGCTAGATCAGCGCCCTTTGAGTTTCGAATAGCTTATTGTGAGAATTGAGGCAGTGCTGAATTCTCGGCCGCTCTACCCTCTCTTCTCTTCACCTGAAGAATGTAACACTCTAACTCCGGGTCATTTCCTCATTGAAGCACCATTGACCATACCAGAGCAGGATGTCACTGAAATTCCTCTCAAGAGACCATCACGTTGGAGACTCCTAACCCGTTGTATTCAAGATATTTGGAAGAGATGGCGTTTGGACTACCTCAACAGCCTACAACAAAGAACTAAATGGAAGAAGTGCAGAGAGAATATAACTCCCGCACCCTAGTGCTGATAAAGGACAATAATTTTCCACCTGCAAACTGGCCAACCGGCCGTAAAGTGAAAATCCAGCCTGGTAACGATGGAGTCGTCAGGGTGGTGACCATAAAAACAGCTAAGGGAGAGTATAAGCGTTCTGTGGCCAACATGGCCCCCTTGCTGCCTTTGGGCAGCAGCTGCCAACATTAATTTCCTCAAATTTCAAGAAAGCAGGGTGGGTGGTCTGTTAGCACGCTGGCCGCTTGGAGCGCTCGCTGCAGGTTTTTTGAACGTAACGTTTTAGTGTAGTAGAAGTAGTAGTAGAATAGTGGTGAGGCTGGCTGGTAGCACTGCGGTAATAGTGTTGTGCCATGCGTATTATGTATTTTAATGTAACTTAATTCAATGTATTAGAGTATAACACCAAATTCTCTATAGAATTTCATGATGCTTATATTAAAAATGCTGTTTCCAAAATATAAAATAATAAAAAGAAAAATGTTAGTGTGCATAAATTGATGGATACAAATGATTTTATGAGTTGTTAGGAAAAACGGCCAACCTTGAGATACTAGAACAGATTGAGGCCAAGCTCTGTTAATGCAGAACGTCCGGTTTGCTGCCAAAACAATTAAATACCTAACTATCATATTAATTAAATCCAGTCTTTGTTGAAATACTAATTACAAAGCTGTCCATTACTTCAAAACTGCACAAATCACCCTTGAATATTCTTACTGGAAAGGACTTCCATAAAGCCATCCTCACGATGTATAAATGTTTTTTGTAACTATCTCACTAGCATAATTAGAAATAGCCTGATTAACTGGATGTACCTTCCATGTACC
This sequence comes from Triatoma infestans, assembly GCA_011037195.1. NCBI lineage: Eukaryota > Metazoa > Arthropoda > Insecta > Hemiptera > Reduviidae > Triatoma > Triatoma infestans. The sequence continues at coordinate 34,437 of JAAEAF010004043.1, read as the reverse complement.
GTTGGCAGGCTAACATAATACAAACATAAGAATAATTTCAGAACTTAAAATTGATCTAAGGAAACATAAAAATGTATAGATTAACATAAGAGATGTAATATACAAGCGGCGTAATATAACTAATTGAAGCACAAATATGCACGAAATGGGTTCTCAAGTATACAAACATGTTACCCTTAATATCTTTTAAAATTCAAACTAAACAGATTTATAAATTTATTGATTTATACATTTTTTTTTTAAATTTAAGGCGCGTCAACATCTATGGTCATTAGCGCCCGGAGCAGTGCAATGCCGGCCTCCGAACAGTGTTCTCTCGCTACTGACAACACTGTTCATCACCGAACAGTGAGCTGTAGAGGCTCCTAGGAAGAAAAAATCTAAGGGTAGCACTCGACTCGAACCCAGGACCTCCGCGTGGGAGTCCAACGCTCTAACCACTGAGCTAATCTCTCTCCTACTACCAGTTATTTATTTAAATAAAACAAAATGAATATAATGCGATCCAAACACAATAAAACTGAATTTAATATGACAGGACTGATCTACATTCTACAGCCTTGACATGAAAGACAAACAGTTGATACAAATTCATAACAATAATGGATACAAAACAAAACTAAAATTTTCATCTTCACTGTATTGTAAAATTGTTCAATAACAAGTAGGTTCGGAAACCAATAGACCCAGGGTTTCCATTTTTAACTGAAGGAACTCTGGATTTACAGAGCAACATTCAATGTCCTCCACTAGGTAGCGATTGTTTCCTATTGTTTTAACTACGTCTGGTTCTCGATATTTGAGAAGCAAATTTTTGTTCACACCAGACGTTACATCTTCATTCGCTAGCATAACATAATCACACTTTTTATACTGAAAGGGTGTTTTATGTCTACGGCCATATTTTATGGGCAGATGTTGTTTCGTCTCTTATTTTAACAAACTTCATCATCAGTAGAAAGCGTTTCCTCAAAAAATGGCAATCCATCAATCCTTTTTGGCTAACACCAAACAACAGTATAGAAGAACTGTCCTATTTATAGAATTATTTATAGCATGCACTACCGCTCTAGTCCAATTGGCTTTTGTAGGTACCTGTCATGAAGGACAAATCTGGAGTGAGCAACGACAGAAAAGAAAATCACAATGGAATATTCATACAATGACAAATTTAATAATGAACGATTCACATGTAGTTTCATGACAAAAAATGAGTTATAGCGGTAAAAATGTTTTAATAAAGGATTCCAACGATATCGCAAGTGCATTCTACTTACGCGATGCTTAATATTTCGTCCTAGATTATGTTATGCCTAGATGTTATGTTATATTATCCTAAAAGATTATGATATCCTAAATGCTGTGTTATATTTATTACAGATATTTTAATTGCTTTTGTTGCGCATTTTTTATAACATTTTTGCTATCATAATCCTGAAAATAGCGTACATGAAAATAAAATGCAACAAATATTAGTTCAAGGATGATGAACCTTTTGATATGTAGTGCACAATTTAATCTATTTTCAAACCAAAGTCTTGGGAAAACATTTGTCAGAGAACTGGCAACATGGGATGTGTTGGGAAACTGGGGAATCAGTGCTGCGGTTCTCACACCAGACATTTAATAATACTCGTAATAAAAAATTAATCAAATCAGTAACAGTGATAACAAGAAGAATAAGGATGGGTAAGAATTAAAACCGAACAACACCGAAAGAAATCGGCAGTGGACGACATGCTAAATGTTAATCTTTAAAAAGACGGAGTTCCAAGCCAGTGATAGTTCACAGTGCACCGTGTCTTCCTGTTCGTTTTTCTTGAGACAAATTATTCAGTACGCTTACTGTGTTTTGTGAAACCAGTAATTAACGAAAAACTATCAAATTAGAATTATTATTTGATTAAAAGAAAATTAAAGGTAGACTTTATGACCTATAAACTCGCACTCGAACTCGCATTACTCGCGCACACTGCACTGACTCTGTCATACTCTTCATATTTATTACTTTAATCTTTCTTTCTGTGTATGTATATTCTCTTTTCTCTTCATTGTACATATTTCTCCTCTTTCTCTTGTACATATAATCTAATAGAATAAATTAATTTTTATTTATTTATTTTTTCTTCTAGTTTACTTGTCAATTGATACTAATGTTACCTTTATTTACCACGGACGGGGGTAGGGTTTCCAACTTTGGGGGTGCCACAATATACCCACGGGGATCGCGGTGGCGTAGGCTTCAGAGACAATCCCCCAAAGAATCTAAGCTAATCTATTTCTATTTATTTCAAATTTATTTATTTATATTGGTTTTATCTTATTTTTTGTTTAACTCTTTTTATTTTATTTTTTTGAAATGATTACTTTATTAATTTTGATTACAAGCAGTAATAAAATTATTAAAAAAAGTATTAACTTTACTCAACAGAACAGTAACACATTGCACTATCGATAAGGCCTTTCGATAATGGTCCCACTTAGAAGTCGTCTCTCTTTAAAATAAACTTAGATTGAGGCCGTTTCACTTGATTAGCAATAGAAGATATGTCAGATGACAGATTGAGCTGGTATAGAGAATGATCAGAGAAAAACTTATTTATAACTTTAAAATCAATTACTAGTGATAAGGTTAATGGATTAATCCAAACTAGGTCAAATACGCTACCTCCTTTTGGCGCTATATATGTGAATTTAGCAGGAGAATCGCTATAAGATCGTCCGTTTAACACAAACAAGCCTAGCTCTTCCATAATTTGCACTAATCGACTTTCTCTTCATAACTTGCCCTTTCATTCTCTTTTTGATCGAATGATCTTTTAGATCAAGAAAAGAATTTTCAAAAAGTTCCTCATCGAACCTATTTAGATTTATTTGATATTCTAGAATTAAAAGTACCCCCGAATATAATGTTGTGACATCCATAACATGAAATAATATCATCCAATACAGTTTTAAATAAATCTAAGATAAGAATATCATCAATATCAGGTTTAAAGTAAGTTATTCCAATAATAAATCGGCGGCAATCTATTTTAAGTGAAATAAATAACCAGTAAGCCGATTTATTGATAATATAAACAGAACTTCCATATTTTGATTTAATAAACAGCATTAGGCCGCCACTAGCTCTGCCACAAAAATACAACTTTAACCGCATGACTCGTAAGCAAAGTATATTTACTTAGAAAGCCTGGTAAGATAAATTTATTATTATAATCCCAAGTTTCAAATAAACAAATAATATCGTTCCCTATTCAAATATTAATTTCTTCAAAATTTAATTTAAGTAAGAATTAATCCCGTTAATATTCCAAAAAGCAATAATAATTTTTTACTATCCTGAAAATTAAAACCAGAGTGATGTAAATTACCTTAATTAATGGTAGAGATTTTTTCTTAGAATCCTCTATTTCTGAGGAGGTTTCCGGTTGCATGGTTTTAAAAGAGGCTCTAACGTCTCTTGACGCCCAGTAAATTTTCTCTTCTTACTTCCTTTGGTAGAAATTTCAGATTTTGAAGATACATCACAATCTTTCAGGTCACCGCAATCCGCAACATCATCATCAGTTGTTTTGGTATTAATCGCTTCTCTGTACAGCCCATCCAATTAAGTCAAATTTTTAATTGTTAAGATTGCTTCATTTTCCGAAAGACACATTTTAACAAAATTGCTGTTGAACCGCACAAACTTAATTTTTAATGTTGGTTTTGATAAGTTTTTGCTGCCTTGAAAATTCGAGCATTAAATGGGGACATAAGTTCATTAATAAAAATTGGCCTAAACATCAGTGTGTCCAAATAAATCGGTTTTTAAATAGTTTTATCCTTTTTAAGAGCTCTCTTTTGTAAGGTTTGACGTGAATTTAAAAACAATAGGTTTTAGCCTATTCTAATCTAATTCATATTAGCATTTTCATTTATACTATTTTTACGAAATAGTCGATAACAATCAAAAATTTTATCTTCAATAAATGATAGGTCCATTGCAAGACATATTTTTTCAAAATGTTTAATAATATTCTCCTCAGGGGAAAAGGAGCATTATATATTACTACACCATTATATCTGGTGAATGCCTTCCTGTATAGATTGATTAATCAACTTAAATTCCTGCTTTAGAACTTTATTCTCTTTTTTGATTCGCTCATTTCTTAATTTGTACGTTTCTAATTTTAAGTTAATGTTAAGAAGATCTGTTTTAACAGATCGCAAATCATCACGCACAGATTCAGTCTTATTAAACAGCTTACTAACAAGATCGCTACCCCCACAATCACCGCTGCTAGCCATGTTATCAGCATCCCCACTACCACTAGCAGCTAACATAATCTAATAAAGATCCACTAAAAACGTTCAGTTTTATTCTTTTTCTTAAGTAATATCTCCTTCCAAAACCAAAGCTATTTAAAACTATTACTAGAAAGTAATTCACTAGGTTTTACACTTTATAATAGCAACAGATTTAACACATATAGTTTACTCTAACACTTTCAAATTTAATAAAAATAGCAGAGTAATCACACGACATGTGCACTGTTCAGAATCACAGACTCAACCCCGTGGTTCTGTGGTCACAGACATTTTCTAATAATTTTATTACTACTTTGTTCCAGTGTCTGGTAGCCGCAAATATTTTATGTTCTGTCTGTACTAAAAGTGTCTCTAACATATATAGGAATCAGTGGTTTTCTGAAAAGTGTTATGATGCTAAAAGGGAAGTTAAAAATCTTCTTAAGTTATGTAAAAAGAATAAGTAAGGCTAAAAATTGTTATAGAAATTTAATCCGGACGGCTAAATCTAATTATGTCTTAAAAATCCAATCTTCCTTTAGAGATACGCTTAATGCTAAAAAATTTTGGCAAACGATACAAAAATTCAGAGGGGAAAAAACGTTATGAACGAGATTTCTATTTCTGGTTGGTCGGATTTCTATAATTCTATTTACCCCGCTAGAACTTTAAGTGATGATAATTTTGGTACGTTTGACCCTCAAATGGATTCGGAATTCTCTATAGATGAACTTGTACGAGTTTTAGCTACCATTAAAATTAATAAATCCCCTGGTCCAGACAGTGTTCCGAATGAGGCCTTCAAATTTCTCCAGGATAATTTATTAATTATTTACTTAATCTTGTAAATAAGATGTGGTCCGCGCAAGAAATTTCTGCCTCGTGGAGTATGTTGAGAATGAAAATGGTTTATTAAAAAGGAAATCCCAAGGACCCTTTTAATTATCGCGGAATAGCGACCCTTTAATAAGGACCCTTTAGTTAACTCATTAACTAAAATTTGTATGCAAGTTTTATATAACTCAGCAACTGGGCTGAGGAGAATAAAATTATACCCGAGAAGCAGATGGGGTTCCGGAAGGGACGGGATGCAGTGATACTGTGTTCGTGATATCGTCTGCGATAAATATACATCTCAGACAAAAAGGTAGGGAGCTTTATGTGATATTCGAGACTTCCGCCGTGCATTTGACAGTGATCTGCATAATCTGCTGGGGTCTAAATTATTTAAATTGGGCATGAGTCCAAACGTCGTTACCAGGATTATTAAAAAATTGTATAGTTCTGCAAGGATGTATGTTGATAATAACGTAGATCGGTCTGGAGTTCTCCAGGGTGAAATTCTGAGCCCTCTATTATTCAAATTTATAATAGTATGGAGTATTTTACCAGTAGAGGAGCACAAGGAGTTTATCTTAACAATCTTCGTTATTATTATTGTATGCCGACGATTTGGCAATTATTGGCTTCTCGTGGCACGATGTACAGAGGAAACTTAAGATTCTTGAAAATTATTATAAAGAGAACACTTAAATGTTAACCATAAGAAAACTGCTATAATCCGTTTTAAAAGAGGAGGTAGATTAAAAAACTTGAAGAAATTCTTTCTCAATAACTTCTAAAAGATTGAAGTACAAAGAAATTTTACATATTTAGGTGTGCCGTTTTACTCTTCACCTAAATTTGCTAAAACAGCTTCAGATTTTTTAAGTAAAAGTTCTTTGGCTTACCCAGTAGTGTTAAGTCAGTAAGAAGTGAATGCTGGCAATCAAGCGTCCAATTGTTTGATAGTCTTGTGGTCAATGAGCTTTTATATAGTGCAGAAATTTGGTCCCCTCTATATGCTGAAATAGTTGAAAGGGCGCAGGTCAGCTTTAATAAGCTTCTTTTAAATCTGCCGCGTTCCACTCCTGATTTCTATTTCCGCCTGGAATCTGGTAGGATTCATCTAAAATTTAATGTGTTTAAACGGCTGCGGGGTGTGGAGGAAACTACTTGCTATGAGTAATGACCGCCTCCCCAGGGCCCCAAGGCCTCTTCTGTATGCCCTAATTGTGTACACCCACCAACTTATTTCTCAAAATAAAACAAAAAAACTAAAATTCTTCCAAAGAAAATGTTATAAACTAAACAGGAAATAGTAATTATTTAGAACTTATTTCATAAGGCCATAAAAAAAAAATTGAAATTCCTTCAAATATAATTTTATAATAAACTAAACCAAAAAAATAATAATTATTACTTCTTTTAAACCAAAAACCATAAGAGAGAGAGAACGCAAATAAGGTAACAAAAATTATTAAAATTATCAAACTATAAAAATAGTTTTTTGTTAAGTTGTAGAACCACAGTAAAACCACTCCAGTCCGTTTCAAGTCCACTCAAGTTCAGTAAACTCGCCTCTTGTTTTCCGATCTATTTATATAGTTAATTGATTGACTTATTAATTTTTCCGTGATACTTCGTTGTTTTTTTTTTTGTTTAATTTAATGAAAGAAAACTCACGGGTGCTATTTGAAAATTGAATGTTGAATTTATTAAGTGTTCGATACGTGTACGCAAATTGATGACTGCCCTGTAAGGACGTCTCGACCAAGTATTAATTGGAAATTGCCTTTTAATTGCGAAACTATGAATTCGCAAGAAAAATTGAAATTTTCAACATTGTCCGCATGCAGTTGAAGGGACGTGATGCCATAATTAGGTATCATCTGGTTAGTCAGAACTGGTGGAAGCAGGTATGATAGCCATGGTCATAATATCAGGTGTTCGAGAAAGCGGCTGAGGGCTAATTCGTTTTGGGCTGTAATTGTAAGCAATTACAGTCGTTATGTCTAAATTCTGAACAATATTGACAAGTAGGCCTATTTTGGAGGTTATTACTAGTTTCGTTATAATTATTATTATTCTGATTATATTGGGGTCTACCAGGATAAGAGTTAAATCGTGAATTATTTGAATTATTAACTTGAGCATTATGATTACTACTATAATATTGATTACTATTATTATTATAGCGATTATTATATACTCGTTGATTAAAATTAAAATTCTTAGGCATTTTGCCAAAGTTAGTGCTTGGTTTTGGACGGAATTTATTTGTGCAGTCCACGTCAAAATGTGGACAGGAACAATGGCGGCAGGGCCTATTTTTTACTACATTAAAAACTTTTCGTGTGGTAGTTGGTTTTAATGTTGGTTTCTGACTTTTATTTCGATGCGGGCATTCTCCATGGAAATGCATTTGTCCGCAGAAACGACATGGAGTTGGGGGGTGTGCGAGGATTTGAACTTTTCGAGGTGACTGCGAAAACTGTAAGGTTTGTTTCCGAAGCCTGTACTACTTTTAGGGCATAGGCATAAGAAAGTGCTTCATCTAGTTTTCGAGGTAGCTTTGTTCGTACCTCATTTCGAAGCGGTTGAGGAAGTGACTTCAGGAACGCAACAGTGGCCAGGTCCTAAAAAAAAGGTCTAAAATAGTGGCCAGGTTTAAAATAGGTCTAAAACAGTGGCCTGGTAAAAAATAGTAACAGTAAAATAGTTTGTAAGGCGTCGAGTGGGTTAGCTTGAGCTTTTAAACTAATGGCGGACTGGATATGTCTAATTCTATCCGCGAAGGTTTCAGGAGACTCTGTGGGAAGAGACTGAATATTAGTCATCTGTGGTAAGAGGACTAGAGGGGATTTCTCCTTACGAAATCGGGCTAGAAGTCGCTCTGAAATTAGAGGATACGTTATAATTGTACCCTGGCGTTGTAATTCGGCTTTCTGCGTATCATAAAATATTTTTGCAGAACCTGAGAGCCTAAGTGCAAGAATTTCTAGATTTGCCGCATATATAGCGCTATAATGGCTAATGTGGTCTAGGAAGTCTGAAACAGTGGCTGAATTTTCGCCATCGAATGTGAGCAAACTATTTATTAACTGTAAATTTCTCAAGGGGCTAGCAGGTTGATTGTTAGGGGTGGCTGGAGGATTTGCTAATTGCTGCTAAGCAAGTAAATATTCTACAGCAGCGTCGATGCCCATATCTTATCCATTAATTTTGTACATTTTGGAAACAAGAGAATTACTATCTTAGGAAAGATTATATTTTTCAAGGCGTCTGCGCAACTGGATTAAATTGCCGCCAACAGAAAGGCTATTATCGCGTAATATCTTTACAATTTGCGATCTATTAAGAACACTCATAAATTCACAATTCACAAGGGATTGGGGTACAGTGGTACAAATACAAAATTTTAAAAATGAAATTCAATAGAAAATTCAATTATGGGAAATATTTAAGATATTTCTGCTGAGAAAGTAATTGAAAAAGCAATAAAATTATCTGATGGATTTAATTAGTAAATTTAAAATTGTACGTACTTGTTAATTTGTGGATTCTGGTTGAAAATATCCCAAACGGCTGGCACCAATGAAATGTAATTGGTGTGGGTGTGTTGTAGTACTAGCTGTGGCCTGAGCGGTTTTGTAAAGGGCTTGTGTGTATGTGCAAAGATAAGAGAAGTAATAAGAATAATTAAGAAAACACTGGTAGATTAAATTAAATATATTATCATTAAAGAAATTTAAATGCTTTTCAGTAACACAGAATGTAATATATTTAATAATCTTCGGAGGCTCTATATTTCGGAATGTATTAGTGACATATGGATATTAATTCAATATTTTGTAATTTGCTGGTACCAGAGTCAGTTTCTAAAATCAATAAAATTTTCCATTATATTTCTAATGCCCTCAAATTAAGAAATGTTTTGTTAAATCTTCCCTAGAGGCATATCTCTGTTTGTTTATATTTTTAATTCATGCTGAAATTGTAACAGCTTGTTGAGTTTATTATTATGCATTACTTTTTGGTTTTTATTTTTCATTCTTAAAGGTAAATGTTTATTGCGATTTTTTTTTTTAATTTAGTTAAACTTGATATTTTGTAATTTTCTTTTTTTTTGAAGTGTGATATTATTTTATTATGTAGGTATATGTTTTACAATGTATTTATAATGTACTCAACGCTTGCTACAAAAATTATATTTTATGAGCAATAAAAAAAAAAAAAAAAAATTGGATTACAAACAATTAAAAAAAAGAAAATAATAAGTGCATTTAGTTAACAATGGTTATAGTGCTCGAAAAATGGAACATAACATCGATAAACAGAGCTCTGACTTTGAATATATAATCCGTTTACGCCGCCATCACTTCCAGATGAAATGGAAACTAGCACCTCAGCGCACCCATTAACCCCCTCCTATCAATGTCAGAGAGGAGTAGTATATGTTTGCCTGTTCCAGGACAGATTTTCACACCCTCACCTAGCCCCCTCACTTTATACGTCCCAACCATTCCCTGTCCAATTTCCACCACCACCCTCACCGCCCTAGTTACCCCTCCCCCACCAAATGACCCCCCTCCCCACCAACCTATTCACAACTTTTCCCCCACCCCCTCCCCCTCCTCTTTTCCTGTAGGCGAAGAAATATTAAAAATTAATTTTTTTTTTTGCTGAGGTCAGCAAAAACGATCTCACAACCTTCGTCATCCAAGTCCATCACTTACACCACTCAGCTATAGTGGTAACTTGGCAATAGTAGTTTTCTTTAGATCCTTATACCTCACCCACATACTTCTCCCTCATCTCTCTCATATCCTTTCTCTCTCTCTCATTCTCTCTCTCTCTCTATAGATATATATATAAAATATATACACAGAGACTTAAAGAGAGGCTCTGCCCCACGTACCCCAGGCCAGGGTTCATTAACCTGTATTTTTCCATTCGTACAAAAGTTTATTAACCTCTATGTATGCACAATGTTTGCAATATAATATATTTACTTTTTTTTTTTGTTTTTTTTTTTTTTTTAGACGGATACTTATGTAAGTTTTTGGCAAACAATAAACTAAAACTTAATCTATGGTTCCTTCTTATCTACTTTTATCGATCAAGTATATTGACATTTAATACAGTATATTGATTTATGAGTCACTTACCTGTGTAAGGTTTTTGGTAAGCAATTTACAAGTTAATCTCCATTTTCCTTTCTTTTTTTTTATCGATCATTATATATTTATAGAATCCAATATATCGGTTATTTTTTTTTTGGCACAGTTTAAAGTTGTTGGACCTGTTATCGACGAAATAGTTAATAATATGTTTTATCGAACTAATTGTTTATGCAATTAAAGAAAGGAAAAAAAGCTAGTGATTTAATAACTGGTGTATCTCAATTTACATACCAAATTCCGCATATTTAATCACTAGACAGATACTTAGTTTTTTTTGGTAAACAGATGAGTTTTTTTTTTTGGTAAACAATAAACTAAAACTTAATCTATGGTTCCTTCTTATACACCATACTTATCTATTTTTATCGATCAAGTATATTGGACATTTAATACAGTATATTGATTTATGAGTCACTTACCTGTGTAAGGTTTTTGGTAAGCAATTACAATTTAATTTCCATTTTCCTTCTTTAAGAAAAATCTATTTAGCCTATTATACAAAACACACCGAGGACAGCCGAACTACAGAGCCGATAATAACCGAACAGTCCTTATTTTTTTTTTTTAAAAAAAAGAAAAATACACATTACACAATCATTTGTAATTAAGTTGTCCAAGTTTTCTAATAATAACCACAGTCCAAATCGTTCGTTAGTAGGTTTTACTTTTCTTCCATAGAGCTGAGAAACACTTAACACTTTGTGCGAGCCCATGTTGTCTCTGCCGATGACTTGGGGATTTGAATAAGTTTTTAAAATATAAAATAATATAAAGATTCTTAAGAAGACAGTTATTTATCCAGCAAGAGCGATTGATTCTGAGGAAAATATCATAATCAAATTAATCAAGCAACCACTCCACTTCACTTATAAATTAAAAGATGGCTCAAATAGGAAAAATAATCATGATCAGGAAAACAGTCAACATTGGTAACTGGTAACTTTCAGTCTGACATACCGGAAGCCACTCCATGGAGATGAACACAAACTCCATGTGCTACCGGCTCGGTTTATAATCTCTGGGACAATATAACCCAATAATTTGACCATATATGGCCGAATTCCCCCATAATTTATATTTGTTACCCAAATATTTTGAAAATTTGTTGAGTATATGGCAATCATTAAACTGAAAGGTGCAGCTGTTACATAAATGCTGCCTGTTAATTAATGCTAATTCAAATCTATTTAGTTTTTTATCTACCTGAATTTTATTTCTGGAAACTGATGGAAACATATCTAAATAATTATTATTATTGACATATTCTGACTTACAGCTCAACTTATTTAACTTTGTTTTAGGACTTGCTATGATTTTCTTTAATTTAGACTTCGTATTATTGCTGATATTAAAGTATTTCTTGTTGGGTTTACTGAACACTTTTCTTTCTTGATTTTTGACTGAACAATCTTTGAGCTGATTTCTTTTCGTTTTGTAGATTCAACTGTTCCATTTTTTTGAAATTGATTATTAAAAGATTCTAATTTACTATCGAGGGAATTAAGTTTGGAACAAATTGAGTGAATAAGCGACCAAAGAGAAGATTCAGCACCACTTTCCTCTTTTGTCGACATATTTCGGAATTGTAAATAATAATAAAGATCTATTATTACTATCTGAACCAACTAATATTTTATGAAATCTCAACCTACGGAGCTTTCTCTCAAAATCAATTTCTCAAGCTCACTCTCTCCGCGTTCAGATTTACACTGACTCATCGTTCCCCACAAGGGATGCCATGTGTAATGTTATGTATTGGAGGGTATATTAACTAGATGTATTATGTTTTTATTAATAATATTTGGAATCTTTTCAAAAGGGGTTTCGTGAGGTCTGTGTTTATCTGAACTGAGGAGGAATACAAAACACCCAAAAAAATACACATAAAAAAAGAAATATTCATATATTATACAATAATTAATAAATTAGATACAAAACTTATTCGTTTGTAAATTATTGTACTAATATTTTATAATCACATTTTGGAGGAGTAGAAACTTACAAATTATTAGTCTTCGACTTGAAGTTGGGCATTTTGAATGTAAGTCCACCACACACTACTACAACTTTTCAGGGAACACTCCGGCACAGCTTCAGTCTAAATTTTTGATTCCCCTAATTATTGTCGCCCTTACATATATATACCTTTTCCACCCCTAGAAGAGTGGAAGGGATGGAAATTCCCTTCACTGTAATTATAAAAGGTATTCAACTTTCCTAACTGTGCTCTTTTGTGGTTATCTGACCTTCAAAAAACCCAGCCTCATCTTGGCTTTGTAATCTGAATTTTTAAGATATAATCAAAATTCTAAGATTTTTTTATTTATAATAATAATTCGAACTATTATAATAATTTCTTCCAACAGTCTGCATATTACAGTTTATATTCTATTGTATATCTGTGTTTTTCTTGGACTAATAGACATTAGACAATGGCTACAAAACAGAAGATTTCGAATTTGGATATAATGCAATCATTTCCCCAGATTAGAAACTTATAATGGTTTAACTTGTTCCAATATTCTTTTATTAAAAAGTAACATGTTTTTTAGCGCATAATATCCTATGCCTGTTTAAGAATGTAAGATGGCAGAAGAAGTTGTTACATATTTAGAAAGGTTGAGGAAAGAACTTGGAAATTACTAGCAAAACTGTTATTCCAATTCACAATACGATAACTTACGAATGTTTTAGTGCAATATATTCTTTTGTATATCTTTGTTTTTCTTGGTTATTCGACAGATTTAATTGTAGTCCAACTTTGCTTTGTGCAGTGATTTTACATTTTGACCTGACCAAAGACATTTAACACAATACATTCTCTACTGTCTAATCATTCGTCATTTGCACATCCATAACTCTAGGAGCGAATATCAATCTGTTACTCACTAAGGAAGTTACTTCTATCTAGTTATGGTATAAATCCCATTAATTTATTAAATTCTCTATTGGAATTATATATGTAAATTGAATACTTATTAGATTACAAAAATATAGAATAATTCATTTACCAGTTAAATTGGAAACTGATCACTATTTTGGGGGAGTTAAGTACGTAAATTGAGTGCTTCTTAGATTGCAAAAATGTAGGGGAATTTTGTACCTAAATTGAGATAAAAAGACTACTGGTTCCACTAAGTTTTCCTTTCTTTAAGTAATTTGTTTAATTGTACAAACAATTAATTCGATAGAAGATTTTTTTTTTTTTGGAAATTACATTATCTGTGTAGGATCAGCTTTCCACTGTGGTGGAATTAGACTTACTCCTGTAAAAAGACTACAGAAAAATACTACTGTAGTAAGATATTACTGCGAAACTCCGCAAACTATCTCTAGAGAGAAATTACTTTTGCTCAAATAAGAAGTGTTTAAACATGTATAACATATAAATGCCAGTTAAATTACTAGTTTTAATAAATGCGTATATACCGCAATTCTTGATTTTATTTTTTACATGTTAAGCTCTAAGATACGCACTTTCGACTTTTACAATTTTAACTGCAAACTTACAGTAGTTATCTCTAGAGAAAATTACTTTTGCTCTAATAAAAAGTGTTTAAAAATATATAAGTTCCATTTAAATTACTAGTTTAATATGTACGCATAAATCGCTATTCTTACTTTTATTTCTTACATGTCAATTTGTAAGAAAGGCACTTTCTACATTTCTAACCGAAAACTTACATCTCTTCTTTGCAAGAATTGACGGAAATATGTGTGTAAATTGAGTACGTTTTAGATTAGAAAAGTGATTAAATATGTGGAATTTGATACGTAAATTGAGATACAACAGTTATTAAATCTCTGGTTAAACACTAGCTTTTTTTTTTTCCCTTTCTTTAATTGCATAAACAATTAGTTCGACAAAACATATTATTAACTATTTCGTCGTACATTGCGTTAGATAACAGATCCAACGACTTTAAGCAGTACCAAAAAGAAAACGATATATTAGATTCTATAAATATAGTTGATCGATAAACAAAACAAAAAATTATCTTAAAAGGAAAGTGGAGATTTAACTCATAGTGGAGTCCTTTGTAATTAAGTGTTAATCGGTCATCGGCAGAGACAACATGGGCTCGCACAAAGTGTTAAGTGTTTCTCAGCTCTATGGAAGAAAAGTAAAACCTACTAACGAACGATTTGGACTGTGGTTATTATTAGAAAACTTGGACAACTTAATTACAAATGATTGTGTAATGTGTATTTTTCTTTTTTTTAAAAAAAAAAAATAAGGACTGTTCGGTTATTATCGGCTCTGTAGTTCGGCTGTCCTCGGTGTGTTTTGTATAATAGGCTAAATAGATTTTTCTTAAAGAAGGAAAATGGAAATTAAATTGTAATTGCTTACCAAAAACCTTACACAGGTAAGTGACTCATAAATCAATATACTGTATTAAATGTCCAATATACTTGATCGATAAAAATAGATAAGTGTGATGTATAAGAAGGAACCATAGATTAAGTTTTAGTTTATTGTTTACCAAAAAACTTACATAAGTATCCGTCTAAAAAAAAAATAAGTAAATATATTATATTGCAAACATTGTGTAGAGGTTAATAAACTTTTGGACGAATGGAAAAATACAGGTTAATGAACCCTGGCCTGGGGTACGTGGGGCAGAGCCTCTCTTTAAGTCTCTGTGTATATATTTTATATATATATCTAGAGAGAGAGAGAGAGAGAGATAGAAAGGATATGAGAGAGATGAGGGAGAAGTATGTGGGTGAGGTATAAGGATCTAAAAAGAAAACTACTATTGCCAAGTTACCACTATAGCTGAGTGGTGTAAGTGATGGACTTGGATGACGAAGGTTGTGAGATCGTTTTAGCTGACCTCAGCAAAAAAAAAAAAAAGTTTTATTATTTCTTCGCTACAGGAAAAGGGGGAGGGGGGTGGGGGTGGGGAAAAAGTTGGAATAGGTTGGGGGGGGTCATTGGTGGGGGAGGGGTAACTAGGGCGGTGAGGGGGTGGTGGAAATTGGACAGGGAATGGTTGGGACGCCTAAGGTGAGGGGGGTAAGTGAGGGTGTGAAAATCTGTCCTGGAACCGGCAAACATATACTACTGAGAGGTCCTCGATTCTCTGATCACTGTAGGACCTTAAGCAGCCTTGTGGGCGAGGAATCATTCACATTTAAAGCAATATATTTAGGAGGATATATATTATAAGTTCTTACCTATTTCTATCCCTATTATTCTGCGGTGGTGACTATAACGCGAAGCAACTTTGTAGGAAATTCGAAGGTCAACTTCCGAGGTCGCATACTTTTCAATGCTTTATCTCAAACTTATTTCACCATTGTATCTCCATCTCAACCACTTTCTGGCCAAATTCCTGATCTCCATGGTGTCTTTGTTGGCTCCAATATTAGTCTATACAGAAACATATATCGTGCCCGACCTCTCCTCTCACCATAATTCAGTAATCCTCTCCACAGATATCCACCCGTGGGCGCTCAAACTTGGTGTTCTGTTTAGTTACTACTAGCGTATCTGACACGAACGTTTCAGGTCCGGAGCCTTCTCAGTGCACTGCCGGCCTCCGGACAGTGTCCTCTCGTTACCAACACTGTCCATCACCGGAAAGTGAGCTGTAGAGGCTTCTAGGAAGAAAAAATCTAAGGGCAGCTGGACTCGAACCTCCGCGTGGGAGTCCAGCACGCTAATCACTTCCCTATTCCCTTCTACTATTCTATTCCCTTAAGTGTTTTTCTTTCAGTTTTTTTTTTTGGATTTTCTGGAAAATGGCTGCCAAGATTTTCTTTAAACTTTGCCTGGTGTCTGCATACATCACTTTCATTTGAAACATTTTCCCTGAAAAATTCATTTATGGAGGTTCTGGGGGAACAGTAGGTTAAGCCTTCCTGTAAAGTACCACTTCAGTACAATGTATACTTCTGCTACCTTATAATATTAACACACATCAGAAACATGGCTGGAATTCCAAATTTGAAGAAAATCAGTTAACTGGAAGTCCCTTTCTACAGAATAGGTTTTTAGATTTTTGGATTTATCTCTAAAACGACTATGAGGATTTCCTTTAAACTTGGAATATCAACTGTACAGATATAAACCTCTACCACTTTTATTTGAAATATTTTTCTGAACAAATTGTTTTTAGGTGTTGGTGAGGAATCTGAGACGTCGTAATTCAAATGTGTTCGTCCAATATTATTGGCGCTCTTTACAATGTAATAATCAGTCTCTAGGTGCCTCTGATTTGTCCTCTCCCATCTTCTTGAATTTATTGACAAAAAAGCCAAATTTGAAATTTAAAGAAAATTTGCTATTTCATATATAACTATAGTAAGAGAAAGAGGCGTGAGTGTTGCACGCCACATGTTTTTACACTAGTTAGCAATTTTTAACATTTATAAAATTTAGCCTCATTCAACAACATTGTCGCCTACACTGTATTGCTGTACGGTTATTTATTTGTATTTTTTTCCATATTTGTTAGATTAACTGCCGACCAGTGCTGCATAAAATTAGGTAAACAGGGAAATTTCAAATAATGCTATTGGAAGAACTCACCGAAGTACAGAAAGAATCGTTGCTGGCCGAAGTTGGCTACACTAGGAGACAACTGGACTCAGATCTGGAGCGCATCAAGGAATGGCTGAAACTACAGCATCATCTGCCTCCATCCGGTTGACAGGTAGGTCGCTTTCTTATCCTTCTCTTACTGATCTGCACATAAGAAATGATTTTTAGTCCACTAGATGCATCTCATGTATGTGCTGGGTTTCAGAGAATGATACCTTCTGACCAACTTCCTCACTGGATGTAAAGGAAGTCTAGAGAAAGCAAAAAGGAAATTAGATGCCTACTATACGTTCAGGAGTCACAGTGAAATATTTGACTGCCGAGACCCCTTGGACCCTGACTATGTCAATATTAGCTCTTTAGTGTGAGTATTATTGAATTTGATATTACTCAATTTGAATTACAACTTCTACAATTTGATATATTATTGAATTTATTATGGTTCTATGATTCGTAATTTCTGGTCCGGCTGAGGCCTGGAAAAATCAACATATTAGTAGTTATTATAGACGCCATGTTGGTTTGTATTGTTATCGCTGCCAATATACTGGTAGAAGAGCAAGCAGCCTTATCTTTTCAAATGTAAATGTATTACTTTGAATATTTCAACTGTCTCTGCACCCTCTTCAATTATTTCCTTTTGCGTTCCTAGCCTAGATAAGACGATCTTGAAAGCTACAGATCCTGTTGGAGTTGCACTAATCAATGATTTGGGATTTTATCCATCGTAACATTCAACAATTATTCCTTTTTTTATCCTTTGACATCTATGTTGTAGCTGATGGCGTTACTCTTTTTATGTAAAATTAACTAGTATGAACATTTTGAGTTCATATACGAAGTGCGTTTTTTAGAAGTAAAGTTGGTTTTGAAATTAGAAATAACTGAAGATAAATATAATTTATTATGACTAAAATATATCAAAATATTTACCTATATTCTCCAAACACCATTAACTTGCCCACATTTTCTGCCTCACGTACTAGTTTCCTTATTCCAATGTCTTGAGAGCAACTACTCGATTGTAGTAGATCCGGTCCTGTATCCAAATTGAGCTTTCGAAAGCAATTCATCTACTGCTGGTGTAAAGGAGTATCATATTAGTGATCACTTGGCGCAGTGGTTTGCCGTTGATGTAAGTAGCAATGTGGACAGTGTAAGAGAAACTAATCAGACCTATGGATAAAATTCTTCTGGATCATTTTAGGCTTTTGTTGAGTTCGTTGGAATGGAGTAGTATTTTATTGGATGATGATGTAAATAATAATTTCAACAACTTTATTGACGTGATCAGGTACTACTTTAATATTTATTTCCCACAGAAAATTGTTCGTCAAAAAAATAAAATTAATTCTGCTAAATGGTACACTTCTTGTCTAGCTAAAGACAAACAGTTATTAGATACGATAAGAGATCTTCAAAATAGCGGCAACTCTGAAATTCTGAAAGATCTATACAAGAAAATAAAAAAAAGTTACCGAAAGAATTTGCAAATAGCTAAGAAGGAAAAAAATAATGAAATAATAACTGAATCTGAGAACAAAAATAAAGCCGCGTGGAAGATAATAAAAAGAAAGGTTACTCATGTGCCTGAACCAAATTTGAAAGCTGACGATTTTAACAATTTCTTCATCATGCTACCAAACTGTGATATTAATGACTCTGTAAGGGGTGGAAATAGTTTAGATAATGTAAATAGTGTAAATGATATAAATGTAAATTTGTCTGTAAATATACCTTCAACTCCAACTTTTTCTATAGAACAAGTCGATGAGATCCAAATTATGAAGATAATAGAGGAATTGAAAGGAAAAAAAAGTGAAGATTTCTATGGTCTATCAAATGATTTAATTAAGAATACAATAGAGTGCTACATAACACCTTTAACAAGGTTGATTAATGATTGTATTAGACACTGTACATTTCCAGATGTAATGAAGATCACCAAAGTGGTACCGGTATTTAAAAAAGGAGATCCCAGCAAAATAGAGAATTATAGGCCGATAGGGATAATACCTGTATTTTCTAAAATACTAGAATTGATTGTTTCGAAGCAGCTAATACAGTATCTAGAAAGGAACAAATTGCTTTCGAAAGCTCAATTTGGATACAGGACCGGATCTACTACAATCGATGCTATAGAATGTTTAGTTAGCAACGTCATGCAAGCTTTTGAGAATAAACAAATGTGTAATGTAACCTTCTGTGATGTATCCAAAGCATTTGATTTGGTTCCTCACGATATTTTGTTAAAAAAGTTATCAACTTTTGGCATAAAAGGTAAAAATTTAGCATTTTTTGAGAGATATCTAGAAGGCAGATTACAATATGTGCAGTGTAATGGGAAAAAATCAAATATGGAAAAAATTGAAAGAGGGGTAATACAGGGATCCGTTTTAGGGCCATTAATGTTCCTATTGTATTTTAATGATCTTCCGGAAACAATGCCAAGTAAGTGTATTCTATATGCTGATGATATCACGATAATAAGTAGCGGTGAGGATCTCCAGAGTTTACAAACTGTTGCTGATCAGGATCTAGAAATAGTTAAAAAGTGGCTAATAATAAATAAAATGATCCTGAATGAAAGTAAGACAGTTAGCAAGGTTTTCTCATTAAATGCAAAGGGTAATGAAGAGTTCACTAACTTTCTAGGTATAACAACTGACTCTAAGTTGACGTGGAAAAAGCATACAGAATATCTGTCAGGTAAACTGTCCAAGGTAATATACCTGATAAGAAAGTTGAGAGATGAGGTAAGCTTGGATATACTCAAAACAGCTTACCATGGACTGTTTCATTCTCGACTTGCCTATGGAATTATACTGTGGGGAGCGTCACCAGGAGCGCACAGTATATTTAAATTACAGAAGAAGGCAATAAGAGTAATGTTGAGGAAGAATAACAAGGAGCACTGTAAGCCTCTCTTTAAAGAAAATAAAATAATGACAGTTACCTGCCTTTTTATATATAAATGTCTGCAGTACATAAAATCAAAGGATGATCTTCAAACACGCAACTCAGTACATCATTACAACACTAGGCATAAACAAGACATAAACATAACATCCACTAGACTTGTTAAAACCGATCAAACACCCCATATTATTTCCAGTAAGATATTTAACCACCTTCCAGTAGAAATTAGAGAGATGGAAATTAAATTGTTTAAAAGGTTAATAAAAAAATACCTCCTAAAAAAGTGTTATTATGGTCTGGAGGAGTTTTACAGTAAACATTGACAGTAGATCAATTTAGTGTGAAACCTGTTTGATTTTACACTGATCTTAAAAATGATTATTTGTTTGCATTGCTACACAAGTGCTTTCTGTTGTTTGCACTTCATTGTAAATTGGTTTATTGGTTATTTTATAATATTGATTTGTTTTTCAAATAGCTTATAATGACGACCTTATACATTTATATAATGTACAAAAAGGAATTTAAATAAATAAAAAAAATAAATAAATAAAATACTGGTAGTTGTGCCGTCTGTATCTTGACCCATTCAATAATCCGTTCTTGAATTCATTATCATTTCCAGAACGCTGCGAAGGTGCTATCAAAGGTGTACCAAAATCAACCTACCTTTTTCCCTTGAGTAGTATATGTTTGCCGGTTCTGAGACAGAATTTCACTCCCTCACCTACCCCCCTCACCTTATACGTCCCAACCTTCCCTGTCCATGATCCACCACCCCCCTCACCGTCCTAGTTACCCCTCTCCCACCACATAACCCCCCTCCCAACCTATTCGCGACTTTTCCCCCACCACCTCCCCCACCCCTTTTCCTGTAGGCGAAGAAATATTAAAAATTAATTTTTTTCTTGCTGAGGTCAGCAAAAACGATCTCACAACCTTCGTCATCCAAGTCCATCACTTACACCACTCAGCTACAGTGGTAACTTGGCAATAATAGTTTTCTTTAGATCCTTATACCTCATATAGGTAAAATTTGAGGGTTGCCTTGCTATTCAACTACTCAGTTTCAACTACTATTCCAAGGTCACTTCTATCCCCACCACAGACCACAGGCAGCTAAGGTGATTCATCATTCGCGTTATAACATGTCCATTGCAGATATGACTCATATTCTGAGGTATTGCACATTGTTATCATCTTTCTACTATCAATGGGATATAAGTTCCTTGATTCGTATTTGTTGATTAGTCTTTATGTGTAGTTGAAAGTGTAAACATGTCTTCCTCTAAAGTGTACAGTGTTCCACAACTTTTGGGCAATAAAATCAAGCCTACTAACGAACGCTTCGGTTTGTGGTTACTTTTGGAAAATTTAGACGATAATAATCTAATTACAAATGTAGGTGATTTAAATTACACAGTAGGTGAGCAACTCCTTATTGAGAAAAATTTACACCCACTTACAGCTATTACAGAGCCGTTTTGTGACAATATTATGGTGATTAAAATATGTGACCGAGAGGACTGCGAACAGCAATTACTAGAAAACAAGAAAACTTTAATTTTAAAGAAAGAAATGTGTGGTGCGTTTAACAGTTATTTACGCGGTAAATTTTCTAAATTTGTTTCTGCAAGACATGGAGTTAAAGCAAAGCTGCCGTTTTGCCTCCGGAATAAAAATACAAGAACTCAAGAAATTATAAATCTAATTGGACACGAAAAAATGGAAATATTGATAAAAAATATAAGAATCCTGTGGCTATTCCATACAAAGTTGGACTGGCAGATGTTAATGTGGAAGCATTATTAAACGGACTTCCGGATATATTGAAACAACTACAAATAGATGGCTTTTATCTTTTAGATTTGGATATTACTCAAGATTTTGCAGGTGTTTTTAACAAGAAGGAAATGTGTCATTTCCTAACAAGTAATTATAACTTTTGCTTCCAAGGAGAGTACGTTGAGAACAGCCATGTTATTGTGGACAACGATAATACTGTGGGAATCGACTGTTTAACATGGATGAGCTCAAATTCCAGAGTTAAAATATATAACAAATTTGTTTGCCAAATGACTAGTCCAGGGGTAAACAAGGCAATAGGGACCCACCTCGTCGACTTTATCAACTGCCCAGATGAACATCTAAAACAAACTTTTTCGTCTTCTTTGGCCAAAGAGCATGGGATTACAAGATTAGAAGTGACAATATATAACCACAAAGCAGGCGATATAGTCGATCCTTTGGGGGACTGTTTAATGGTGTTAGACAACAACAAACACTATTTACAGAATGCCCCACTATACTCTGTACCTATTGCTACTATGTGGACTAAACTAACAGATTGTTTACAGAACAGCTGTTGTCTTGTTTTTAATAATGTTTTGCAATATGTTTACTGGGGAAATCGGCATACTAGGAAGTTGACTGGCTTACAAATTAGACTAACAGAAAATCAAGAACATCGAGAAAAAATGATAAACTATGTTCTTTCCGCATGCAGTTTTAATTATTTACCTGTTAATTACATAGAAGTTAGGGAAAGTGACATTGATAAAAATAACATAAACATTGTGCAAAAGTATTTATTAAAGCTGGACAGACATCCTTTTCTCAATCCGGAACTCTGTTTTCTACCATACCGGAAGAAATTAAACTTGCTAATATGGGTTTAGTCGATACAAAGAATGTACAACCACAAGTCTTAAGGAAGAGAACAAATAAAAATAGTAAACTTATTCCACATCCAATTAAAGAAATAACTCCTCTATCATCTGCTTATGTGCTAAGTGCAAAGAAACGAAAGATGGAATTAGACGAAATAGAAATGAAAAAGAGAAAAATTGAGTATCTAGAGAAAACTGTTAGTATTAAAGAGGAATACAAGTTTCTGTTGGATAAGGAAGAAAAGATAAAGGAAACGGAAGAGAAATTAAAAAATTACTTTAAACAAAATCCATGGAAAAATCTGTCCACGAGTGGAATGTATAAAATTTATGCTTTTACTGTAAATAATAAAGGAAAATATCCACATGTTGGTGTTTTGGCAGAAATAGATGGGTGTACAGATGTGTATTACGTTAAAGGCTTCGTCAAGAATATGTTTTTAAATATATTTGACCAAATGGATGAACTTAAAACCGAGGGTTTCGTTGTAATTACATGTAACGGTTTAGCTATTGTTCACATACCAACAGGAAAACCATTTGCAGAATTTAAAACTAATGGAATTTCTACGTATAATGGTCACACATTTGCAAAGATAGAGGATTTTAAGTTTTACTCAAACTTATGGAAAAATGGTGTAATGGAGGAGCAGCCACATAAAGGATATGTATCAATTTAATACTATAAGAATGGGGGAAATAACAGTTAATGTTAAAATTGGACAGTGTGGACGATTGGAACAGTTGGAAGAAGTATCAGAAAAAGTTGTTAACGCCTTAAAACAAATAAAATATAGAAACAAAATTAGATATATCTTACAGTTCGAAAATTTGGATACATTGTATATATCGAATTACTGGTTCGAAAAAGAAATACAAGATTTAAGAATAGATTTAAATTATAAGTTAAAAATAAAAATAGACAAACTTAAAACTACTCTTAGTAAGAACAAAGAAAGATCTGTCTTTGGTATTTAATATTTTTTGTAAATAAAATATATGTAATCCAATAAAAATGTCATTAAATGTATTCCTGTGTGTGTTTTTTATTTATTTTAGAACCTAATTATTAATAAAATAGTAATAATCGCAGCACTCTAGTGGTCTGTGGTGGGGGATAGAAGTGACCTTGGAATGGTAGTTGAAACTGGGTAGTTGAATAGCAACGCAATCCTCCAATTTTACCTATATGATTACTTCGTTTTTTTCTCTTTTCTTTGAAGAAATTATCACATATTTGCCTGCTGCTAGACTGAAACGTTGACCAATCTTCTTCACTTAAATAGATGACTTTCTTTTTCGCTACCTTCAGTGCTGCAAGTGGTACACCTTCTTGGGAAAGTCCAGTTACTAGCCTTTTAGTGGAGTTGTTGTTGAGAGAAAAAGCTGTAGTAAGCTGCAATCCAAATTCATTTGTCATGGTGGTGTTCGCGTTTACAACTGAATGCAAAAAAGACCAAAACCAATTCACTACAGTGACAAGACCCCCACTATTTCCAAAAATAAATCAAGTACAGCTCCTTTTAATGCGAGACATCTATCGGGGGTCGCAAATCTGGTTAGGTTTTTGACCAAAAGCATTGTTTAAAATTAAGATTAGGTTCTCTATCAACATATGCCTTTGCAAATTGTTTAACAGTTAGCCAACCATTTTTTGTTTTGTTTTGTTTTGATAAATTCATAATCATCACCTAAAATCATAGTTGAAATTTTGGAAATTCTTAGAGCAACTATTTATCCAATGGTTAACAACAACAATAAAATTATTTTATTTATTTTTAAGATAGAATCCAGCATTAATATTTTGTAGCTGATGGGTATACCTTATCTTTTACTTAAGAGAGAGAAAGAGAGAGAGAGAGTGAGTGAGAACGCATGACAAAAGTGGGGGTTAATATATACGTCACAATGAATATAAAAATGCCGTTACTTAATTAGTGATCTATCACTCTTCAATTAATCTGCATTCTGCTTTTTCTTCTTCTTCTTCGGTGAGTATTTTAGATATTATGTTATTTACTTTACTTATAATTTCATTTATAATTAATTTTTATTTTGTATTCTATATGTGTGATAGTATATATAAAAACGAAATAGTTATTTCCAGTACTATCTTTGATTATTGCCATTATTTCAGTTCTACTGTACATTGATCATTCACCATCATTATCAATAACTAAGGTAGGTGTTACTTTTAAATACTTGTATAATAGATTAGTATTAATAATTTATAATTTTTTTTTTTACTTTTGTCTTCTTTATATGTGATAGTATATATATAAGAAAATAGTTATTTTCCAGTACTATCTTTGATTATTGTCATTATTGTTATTATTATTTTTTCAGATCTACTGTACATTGATCATTCATCATCATTATCCATAACTAAGGTAAGTGTTACTTTTAAATACTTGTAATTCTAAAATAGATTATTATTAATTTTTTTTTTAATTTTATTTTAATTATTTTAATTTTTATTTTTAGGTACTGTTTGTTATTTTTTATAATGGATCTACTAAAGGTTTATCTAAACGGCTGCAATAAGCATAGTGGTTCAATTAATAAAGTGTGTGACTTAATGATTGGTGTTCCACATGAAGTATATAAATTCGAAAAAATGAACACTCGATATGGTCAGACAACGATAGCACACTTGATTCAACCATCGGCTGAATTTTTTAATATAAATGATAATTATCCTACTAAAGTTTTTCTCCCAAAACGCTACAGTAATATTTTGACTGAGGAGTTGATTAACAGATATAATGATGAATATAACACAACGGAAAATAAAATGTTCTTAATCTATAAGGGAATTAACGGATAAAAATTCGATTTAGAGTTTGTATAATGTATGTGTAATGATTTATTGTTCTTTAATACTTAGTAATTTTCTTAGAGATTTTCTGTAAATATTTATTGTGTTTCAATTATTATTATTATTAATTTTTTTTTTTCCAGAACGTAATATGAAGAACTTAGCAGCAGTAGTGGATTTCCAAGCTCTTCAAGATCCAACGTGGAGGAAATACGTTGTGAAAGAATTGGCAATTGTAGATGTGGAAACCGGAGCTACATCACATTGGATTGTGGCACCACCTGCATGGGTTTCAAGTTGCCAATCTCTCCCTGCAAACCGATGGCTAACCAATAATTTTCATGGGCTAGCATGGAAAGCTGGACTGACTCCATACTATCATTTACCATACATACTGCAGTCAACATTGACCGATTATGATGAGGTACTAATTAAAGGATTAGAGAAATTACAATTTATAAAACAATATCTTCCCAACAGTTGTATTCTTAATTTAGAAGACTTTGGGTGCCCAAAAATTGTTAACTTCAGGAATATGTTCAAATGTCTATTTCATAATAATAAAAATTTAAAATGTGCAAAAGCCCAGGGTATTAAACTTGCATTATGGTATCACACAAATAGATTAAGGATTAGGAAAAACAATAAATTTTTTTAAATGGTGTTGAAACTAATGTCTATTACAACAGCAACAAACTAACGAAAAAACATGCTTTATATTTTCAATAATAATAATAATATTGTATAACTAAAATATATAAATAAATTGTTTAATTATAGATTAGTGGGAGAAATTTTATATGGTGCCAATGTGGTGGTGTAGAACTATGTGATGTATGTTATACGAATGTATTTCTTCATATAGGTAAAATTGGAGGGTTGCGTTGCTATTCAACTACCCAGTTTCAACTACCATTCCAAGGTCACTTCTATCCCACACCATAGACCACTAGACAGCTAAGGTTATTACTATTTTATTAATAATTAGGTTCTGATATAAATAAAAAAAAAACACACACAGGAATACATTTAATCACATTTTTATTGGATTACATATATTTTATTTACAAAAAATATTAAACACAAAAGACAGATCTTTCTTTGTTCTTACTAGGAGTAGTTTTAAGTTTGTCTATTTTTATTTTTAACTTATAATTTAAATCTATTCTTAAATCTTGTATTTCTTTTTCAAACCAGTAATTCGATATATACAATGTATCCAAATTTTCGAACTGTAGGATATATCTAATTTTGTTTCTATATTTTATTTGTTTTAAGGCGTTATCAACTTTTTCTGATCCTTCTTCCAACTGTTCCAATCGTCCACACTGTCCAATTTTAACATTAACTGTTATTTCCCCCATTCTTATAGTATTAAATTGATACATATCCTTTATGTGGCAAGATTGCTGCTCCTCCATTACACCATTTTTCCATAAGTTTGAGTAAAACTTAAAATCCTCTATCTTTGCAAATTGTTCTCTTCCTTAAGACTTGTGGTTGTACATTCTTTGTATCGACTAACCCCATATTAGCAAGTTTAATTTCTTCCGGTATGGTAGAAAACAGAGTTCTGGATTGAGAAAAGAATGTCTGTCCAGCTTTAATAAAACACTTTTGCACAATGTTTATGTTATTTTTATCACTGTCACTTTCCCTAACTTCTATGTAATTAACAGGTAAATAATTAAAACTGCATGCGGAAAGAACATAGTTTATCATTTTTTCTCGATGTTCTTGATTTTCTGTTAGTCTAATTTGTAAGCCAGTCAACTTCCTAGTATGCCGATTTCCCCAGTAAACATATTGCAAAACATTATTACAAACAAGACAACAGCTGTTCTGTAAACAATCTGTTAGTTTAGTCCACATAGTAACAATAGGTACAGAGTATAGTGGGGCATTCTGTAAATAGTGTTTGTTGTTGTCTAACACCATTAAACAGTCCCCCAAAGGATCGACTATATCGCCTGCTTTGTGGTTATATATTGTCACTTCTAATCTTGTAATCCCATGCTCTTTGGCTAAAGAAGACGAAAAAGTTTGTTTTAGACGTGCGGCTGGGCAGTTGATAAAGTCGACGAGGTGGGTCCCTGTTGCCTTGTTTACCCCTGGACTAGTCATTTGGCAAACAAATTTGTTATATATTTTAACTCTGGAATTTGAGCTCATCCATGTTAAACAGTCGATTCCCACAGTATTATCGTTGTCCACAATAACGTAGCTGTTCTCAACGTACTCTCCTTGGTAGCAAAAGTTAGAATTACTTCTTAGGAAATGACACATTTCCTTCTTGTTAAAAACACCTGCAAAATCTTGAGTAATATCCAAATCTAAAAGATAAAAGCCATCTATTTGTAGTTGTTTCAATATATCCGGAAGTCCGTTTAATAATGCTTCCACATTAACATCTGCCAGTCCAACTTTGTATGGAATAGCCACAGGATTCTTATATTTTTTATCAATATTTCCATTTTTTCGTGTCCAATTAGATTTATAATTTCTTGAGTTCTTGTATTTTTATTCCGGAGGCAAAACGGCAGCTTTGCTTTAACTCCATGTCTTGCAGAAACAAATTTAGAAAATTTACCGCGTAAATAACTGTTAAACGCACCACACATTTCTTTCTTTAAAATAAGAGTTTTCTTGTTTTCTAGTAATTGCTGTTCGCAGTCCTCTCGGTCACATATTTTGATCACCATAATATTGTCACAAAACGGCTCTGTAATAGCTGTAAGTGGGTGTATATTTTCTCAATAAGGAGTTGCTCACCTATTGTGTAATTTAAATCACCTACATTTGTAATTAGGTTATTATCGTCTAAATTTTCCAAAAGTAACCACAAACCGAAGCTTTCGTTGGTAGGCTTGATTTTATTGCCCAAAAGTTGTGGAACACTGTACATTTTAGAGGAAGACATGTTTACACTTTCAACTACACATAAAGACTAATCAACAAATACCAATCAAGGAACTTATATCCCATTGGTAGTAGAAAGATGATAACAATGTGCAATACCTCAGAATATGAGTCATATCTGCAATGGACATGTTACAACGTGAATGATAAACCTTAGCTGTCTAGTGGTCTGTGGTGTGGGATAGAAGTGACCTTGGAATGGTAGTTGAAACTGGGTAGTTGAATAGCAACGCAACCCTCCAATTTTACCTATATGATGAGGTACTAATTAAAGGATTAGAGAAATTACAATTTATAAAACAATATCTTCCCAACAGTTGTATTCTTAATTTAGAAGACTTTGGGTGCCCAAAAATTGTTAACTTTAAGAATATGTTCAAATGTCTATTTCATAATAATAAAAATTTAAAATGTGCAAAAGCTCAGGGTATTGAACTTGCATTATGGTATCAGTCAAATAGATTAATGATTAGGAAAAACAATAAATTTTTAAATGGTGTTGAAACTAATGTCTATTACAACAACAGACTATCGAAAAAACATGCTTTATATTTTCAATAATAATAATATTGTATAACTAAAATATATAAATAAATTGTTTAATTATAGATTAGTGGGAGAAATTTTATATGGTGCCAATGTGGTGGTGTAGAACTATGTGATGTATGTTATACGAATGTATTTCTTCAAAATATCTATTAGAAAAATAAGTTATAGAAACATGCTTAATATTGTTGTCAATCATATCTTGTAAAAATTAAATGTATGAATAAATTGATGTATGAAAATTTTTCAAATATGTCTATTACACACAAAAAAATAAGCTTTCGAAACATGCTTATCAATCATATCTTGTAAAATTAAGAGTATAAATAATAAGTTAGTTTGAATCAAGATTGTTTTTGTTTTCCATTAATACCTATACAATTGGTGCTCAAGAGAGAATGGGAAAAAATATATATTATTAATCGTATAAAAACTACTAGTTCTCCAGGTTAAATACTAAGATTTTTCCTTTCTCTAATTAATTTTGTTCTAAGATATTATTATACACTTTTTTTTTAGTTTTAATAATGTTTTACCAGAAAACTAACAGAAGTGACTGCCTCATACAAATCGAAGTTATGTTACAGGAACCCTGACTAGCCTTTTTAAAAAAAGAGATTTATTAGAAATTACAACAATAATAATAATAACTGCACAATTATTATATATATGAAATTAGATGTGAACTGTCTGGTGGTGAGTTGAGAACTGACTGTCCGCTAGTCGGTGGCTGTATTTATATGAAATCAGCCTCCGCTGATTCAGCATTGGTACTTTTCCTATGGATGCGTCATAACTCCTCCCTCCTTAAGTTTGGAACTCCTGCGACAAATGGCATGAGAGTCCGGGGTAGGCAGAGGTTGGTGCTTGCTGTAGAGGCATGGTTTGTGGCTGGGTTCCACCTTGTTGTGGATTCAGTTTCCTTCTATAGATATAGTAAAAGCATGAGGAACATAGTAAATAATAGGAGGGCTATCGCCATTATGCTGTAGTAGTAGATAGTTGCGGAACTGCTGGGTATCTCCTCCAGGTGTTCCAGCGGTTCCATTCGGAGGTTGATTTTGTGTAGATCCTCAAAGGATATGTTCGTGCTGGTATGAGCGAATACTTGTGTAGAAGTCAATATGCTTTTTGAGTCTTTATATACAGGGATGGCTTTACTGTCCAGTAGGGTTTCGTCCTTAGATAATTTTACAAGGCTGGTGTTAGTTAGAAATATGGTGTCGTTACGGCTGTCTTTGCTTACCACGATCCTGTTAGTCCTGAACGTTAGGAAGTGGTCTACGAGGGGGATATACTTAATAAATGGCGCGCTTGACGTGTAGACTGTCTTGCAAGCTGAGAGGTTGATGTTGGTTATAATTTGTCGAATGCAGTCGTTCTGGACGCTGGTCTTGTTGTGGCAGTACATTGCACCGTTGATATCCTCATAGGTGGCTGTAAATAACTCATCTTGGAGGTGTAGGACCAAAGGTGGATGGACGTGCATTATCATAAGGTGGTTGTCTTTTTCTACAGGGTAGGATAAAAGGAAGTACGTTTCGAAGGAAGAGGTTTTTAGGGGAACGCTAATGAAGTAGTAGATAGTCCAGGTTTTTATTGAGCAGTGCACCTTGCTTAATTGCCAAAGTGCCTCGATGTCTGCTGTTACGAACGTTATATTGTGGGCTTTTTGTGTTGACTCAAGATCTTTAAGGGAGAAAATGCTAGGATGTATGGTGTTTAATCTACAGAAATCCAGAGAGTTTTCCATGTCGTCAATATGGTTGGCGATAAGGACCAGGTTAAGGAGAATCGAATTGAATTGCTGATTTATTTCAACCTGGCTAATTATAGGGTTGGAGAAGAAGGTTGTCATTTTGTCATTGTTAGTTCGTATAATTTGTATATCGTGATTGAACTCTTCAATTACTCGCTTGTTTATTGCCATTTGGGTTCTTAGGTTGTTTTGGAGGTGAAGACCGTTTCGTTCAATAGTGTTGATGACTTTGTCGTATCGTTCCTTGTCGTCACTGTCCATGTTTCCGGTTAACCAGGAAATGGCTTTGCCTAGGCCGTTAATGAGTCCGCGTTTAGGCCGAGATTTATTAACTGTCAAATGGTCTAGTTTGTTACGAAGATAGTGGTAATATTTAAAGAGTGATTTTATCTGTGCTGTCCGGTTGTGCTGATAGGTAGTGCCAATAATGTGATAAATTTTATCTAATTCAATATCTATTAGTTGTACGTCAGTAACGTGTATAAAAGAATAGTATCTGTCTATGACGTAAACTGGGTTAAGAGTCACGGCTAGAATTCCCGGGCCCTGACTCAGATCTGTTATCTGTAAGCTGGAAGCTACCTTCCCCGCCGTCAGCAGTATCGTTATCGGCAGTAGGAATGTGTGAGTCATCGTTTTTATCTGCGTCTGTAACAGAGATAATTTGTTGTGTGAACTTCCTTGGTCTTTTTAGTAGATTAGGATGCACTTTAAAAGATTTCTTTTGCACTGTAGCTAATTTGGTTTCCCTAGAATAATTTCCTCTTTTGAATTTGGGTTTAGCTTTTCCGTATTGCTTATCCCTAATAAATATTTCTCCCTCTGGTATTTCGATTTTTTCCCTAGTTTTGTTTAGTTTGTTTGTACGGGTCTCTTTCTCTTTATCAATTTTTTCTTTTATTACGCGAGCTATTAACTCCTTGTCGTCATGATATTCCTTGACTCGTTGTTCTAGAATTAGGTCCTCTGCGTATGTATTGGGCTGTATCCCGAAAGTAATTTCATTAGGTGTCATAGTCAAGTTAGAGTTTATAGAGTTGTTGTACGCTATTAAAGCTAGTCTTAGAGTTTTGTATATGGGGCAATTCTTTTGTCTGTTTACTATGTTCATAATTTCTATGAGGGTTGAGTGTGCTCGGTTTGTCAGTCCGTTGGAGTCTGAGTGGTTAGGGGTCGTGAAGTGTGTTTCTATGTTATTGTATTTTAAGAAATTCTCTACCAGTCCATTTTTAAATTCCGTACCATTGTCAAATTGAATCGTTTTGGGGCACGGGAATATGCTGAGGTAGTTTTCTAGTGAATTGACAATTTCATTTGCGGATGCCGTTTTGATTAGATAACCATACAGTTTTCTTGAAAAACAGTCTATCATAATGAAAATTTGCTTTCCGTCGTAGTGTAGTATGTCTCCTTGGAGTTTTTCGAATGGTTTAGAGGGTGTAGGTGTAAGTTCGTAAACTTGTCTAATTGGTTTGCGTTCGTACTTGACCTCTTTGCAGAGGGCGCAATTGTTAATTGTTTTTGTTATTAATTCTAACATCTTGGGCCAGTAGTATCCTGCGATAAGTTGTTGTAAACCTCATGAATACCTCTATGTGCGGTCTTGCCTACATGTCGGTTTAGGATTATTTCCTCCTGCTCTGAGGTGTCAGTTACGTCGAGTCTTTTGGTGTAGTACCGCTTGAGTTTGACCGTAGGAAACTTTTCTTTTACTATGTTTGTCAGGTGGGCAAAGATTTGGTCGTAGATTTGTTCGTCGATTGAGTTTTCGATTGGGGGTGAGCATAGGACGCCGTATGTGTGGTTAGGTTGGAAGTACTCTAGGCAGTATTCTTCAATGTCGTTAGAGTAAGGGTACCTCGTGTACCAGTTATATCTAGTTTTGTTGAAGGGTCTGTCTATTGGGATTTTCGTCTCCGGGTTACCGCGGGTCAGGACAATTTGAAATTTTCCTACGTTAATACAACGGGCCTTGTCGTCCACTATTTTAATTTGGCTGTTAGAGGATTCTTGAGAGTGCTGCGTTTGCAAACTCTCATTGTCGTCTTCGTCAGTAATGTTTAGAACTCGTGCTAGGTCTTCTAGGATTTCGTCACTGGTTTCAGGTGAAGGGGGAGAAAGGAATTCGTTTAGGATTTCTTCTGGATCTGGAGAAGAGGTTTCTACGGCGTTTAGGTGTTGTTCCTCTGGTGGGTTTCGTGATAGAGCGTCTGCTACCACGTTACTCTTTCCTTGAACGTACTTAACGTCAAAGTCGAAGTCAGCTAGTTGTAATTTCCACCGGATAAGTTTAGAGTTTGGTTCCTTTAGATTATGTAGCCACTGTAGAGGTTTGTGGTCAGTTTGTATGATAAACTTACGTCCGTATATGTAGGGTCTGAAATGTTTGCACGCCCATACGATAGCTAATAGTTCTTTTTCTATTGTGGAGTAATTCTCCTCCTGTTTGTTTAAGGTGCGGGAGGCAAAGGATATAGGAAGGTCTTTTGCGTCTATGTTCTGGGATAGGACGGCTCCTATTGCGTAGTTGGAGGTGTCTGTGGTGAGGGTGAAAGGTTTATCAAAGTTAGGCAATTGCAGGATAGGGCTGTTCTGTAGGAGGGATTTTAAGGTTTCAAAGGCTTGTGTGTAACTGTCGTCGATTACTATGTCTCTGTCCTTTCGTAGTGAGAGAGTCAGTGGTCTAGCTATTTTAGCGTAGTTTTTAATCATCTTACGGTAGTAGCCAGTGAGTCCGAGAAATTGTTTGATTCGTTTCTGTGTCTTGGGAAGTGGAAATTTGGCAATAGCGTCTAGTTTGGCCGGGTTAGGTTGTATACCCTTGTCGGAAATTATGTGTCCTAAGAAGAGAAGTTCTCGTTTGAAGAATTCCGTCTTATCAAGTTGAATTTTTAGATTGTGTTGTCTGAGTTTGTCGAAAACGGTCTTAAGGTGTTTTATATGTTCGTCCAGGCTGTCAGAGAATATTATAATGTCGTCCATATATACTAACACGTTAGGGATTCTGGAAAAGATGGAATTCATGGTTCTTTGGAAAGTGGGGGGAGCGTTCTTGAGCCCGAAAGGCATGCGTAGGAATTCGTAGTGTCCGTTTTCTGTGGAGAATGCTGTCTTAGGAACTGAGTCGGGGTCCATCTCAATTTGGTGGAACCCGGAAGCTAAGTCAATGGAGGAGAAATATGTCGCGCGTCCTATTTTGCCGAATAAGTCTTCAATGTTAGGAAGGGGGAATTTGTCTTCGACCGTCTTGTTGTTAAGTTTGCGGTAGTCTATCACCATTCGTATCTTCTTTTTGCCTGAGGCGTCCGGTTTCTTCGGTACTACCCAAATTGGGCTGTTATAGGGGGAGTTAGAGTGTTGTATTACTTTGTTTTCCAATAGTTTGTCAATTTCCGTTTGTACGTCTTTTCGATAGATTTCCGGGTATCTATAGTTTCGAGTGTAAACTGGGTTTTCGTCAGTGGTTCGAATTTTATGTTTCAGTAAATCAGTACAGCTTAGTTTGTCGTGCTCTCTTTCAATTACCTGGGGGTAGTTTCTTACTAATTCTATTATTTTATTCTTTTCCTCTGAGTTCATGTGCTCAGTTCTTATTAGTTTAGGAATTTCATTTTTTATTTCTCTTAACCTAAGTTTGTCGGACATTTCGGGACAATTGGTCACTACTACGTCCGGTATGTTTATACTAGTTTCCTGCGGTTCGTCGACATCCATGGGTTCAGGGCAAATTGCCATGACTTCCTTGGACTCAACTTTACACAGAATTTTATTATTGTTAACATTATACAGTCCTTCTTTTACGGTACACTTCTCATTAATTTTTATATCTTCATTTACTAATCCGTACTTTAGTTCTTTATTTCTAATTGGTAATTCTATGAAATTGACACCTTGCTCTATGTTGATTATATTTGGATCGTTGCTTGTGGCGTTAAGGGTGAATTTCAGGGGGATTG